>CAFUXE010000230.1:213331-236636 GCA_903364295.1 Serranus cabrilla | reverse complement strand
ACACACACACACACACACACACACACATACAAATAAACATGTTCAAACATCTGTAAATCTAATCTGCAAGTTTTTATTTGACAGCAGCAACATCAGGTATGAAAATAAATTATTTGCGTCATTAGAGACACACAGTAGTAGGTTTATATTTTATTATATTGTCAATTAGATCTTTAACCTGAGACCTACATAAAATATAGCATCTACTAAATACAAACACATGGAAGACTTTACAAACCTGGCAACAGAAGACTAACAAGGAAACAAAATGCTAAATTTGGACTTGTTCACATACAAGAAAATAGTAAGCATGTAGCGCATCTTAAAACTACTACTACTTGTACATACATTACAATTTTCCTTGTTTATCACGTGTGGAACAGATACATATTTTACATTTTGATGATGGCAGGCTTCACTCTGACAGGAATTCCCCTTTGAGACTCCCATTAGCATCTTGATGATAAGTCTGATAAATGGTCTAAGAGGTAGTGGTGCTGATCTAGGATTTCTCTGGCCTCTGCTGCTCTTATGAATGAGGCGGTCAAGGGGAGCTGGCAGGAGTTTCCAGATCAGCGCAGAGGAGATTGAAAACTGCAGGCACTGGTATTATAGCCCTCCCTGATATTACAGTGTTGTGCTCTCTCATTGTACAAATAAAACTGATCTAAATGCAATCCACCACAGAAAAACCTTAATACATCACTACTGCTTGACAGGATTAGCCTTTGATTTAAGGTATTTCTTTCAGATTATATTGTTCTTTTATTGTGGAAAGGCATTCCAGATTTTGCTTATACTACTTTTTTTTCAATGGAGATAGACAAAGATTAGGATTCACATTTAATTTTGTTCTATTTTTCCATCCATTAATACTTTATTTAATAATGTCTACTTCAAAAATAAATAACTCTGATTTAAACAGTGGATTGTGAATATACCCACTTTGATTTATAGCTAAATAAATTATTTATTCTACATATTAATATTAATAAGCAAAATAATCAAATCTGAATATAATAAATCTAAAGAAGGTGCCAGTTTTCAGCTTTATTTATCCTGTTAGGTCACAAAAATTATTCCAAGTTCTCTCTAGTTAGCAACTCTTTCATGTGGATTCCTCACTTAGACCCTGCTGAAGAAGGAACAGCCCTCTCCTCTTTCCCTGCACCAACACATACGTGCATCTTACATCTTAAGGTCGCAGTAGATGCATTCATCGGTGGTAGTTGCATTTTTGCTCTTGCAAAAAGCAAATAAGACATACAGCATATATTTAAAATGCAAATGTTAGTATAAATAATAAAGTGTATCCCTCTACAAGCAGATGACTGATTGACAGGTTATCACTGACAATATTTATTATAGACAATAATTTAAAGATGAGGTTAAAACTAAGAAACTGGGGCCAAGTTGCTATCCAGTAATCATGTCTATTAGTGTCATTAGGAGTGAGCATAACAACTGACCACGACATTTTCTTGTATCCATTATGTTATTGAGATGCACTTAAATATACAGGTTCTCCCGTCAGAGAACCCATTTTGTATGCTGCCACTGTGGGCCAAACACATAGTACTATAAAGGGAAAACCCAAACAACCCCGCAGTACTAATGCAGGATAGAATAACATACCGGTGGGAGTTGTACGAGAGCCACCACTGAATTCTTATCGCATTTATTGATCGATGATCTGGGATATATGAGAACATGATCATTTTAAATAAGGGAATGGTATACCGTAATCAACACCCATTACTCTTGATGTGATGACCACTGAATAGCAAACTAGAAACATATTGTCCACATTCATTAACCGCCACAGAAATGTCCATCTTTTACAAATGGCATACTGACATTCTCAACATATTTTTCTTTACTCTGCCCTCTACCTTAAAAAAAAAACCCTCAACCACTTCCCCATTTACCCACAATAGCCCAATCTAAATCCAAATTTCTCCACACATGCTGTACATGACCAGTTCACTGCACATACTTTTGTTCAAGGCAATGGTTAGTCACCAAAGACGAAATTGTTAGCCTAGAAATATTTTTAGTTTTAGATGAAGTTACTAGATCTTGGTGATCAAGTGGCTGACGAGCCTCTGGAGGTCCTGGGTTCTGAGCTGGGTCGTCTTTAACACCTCCTCATGGTTTGCCTTCTCAACGCTGTCATAATCTGTCACAACCTTGTTGGTGATGAGGGACAGACCCAAGACATGCAGGCCACAGTGACGAGCAGCCACCACCTCTGGCACTGTGCTCATACCTAGATGGAGTGGAAAAGTTAATAAGTTAAATATTACATTGCACTTTCAATTTTTCAGTGTCATTAAAAAAAAAGCCCAAACACTGTTATTAAAGGGGTAATTTGTACATTTTCAACCCGCTCTGTGTCATCGCATTATGAGCAGTGTGCACAGTGTAAATGCATGGTGCCCAGCTTTCATACATGCTGCCAAAAGTGGAGCTTGCATCTCTTGTCCTGGTGCAGATTTGTCCGCACACATTTTCCACCCATGAAACAGAGCTGTCTGAAAATCACCAAAGTATCCCTTTAAAACACTGAAGCTCATTGTATTGACATTGCTGTCATAAAAGATGGTTTATTCCCACCCCCTCAAATGTGAAGTGACAATTCAAGTGTGCCCTTCACTTTGTCTTTTAGGCTGATTTACATTGTGCTCTCCAGGCAGTGTGCTGCCACATAAATTCTCCTGTGGTACTCAACCAGTACCACTGGTATTTGAGTCAGATAGTGAGCTAGATAAAGTAAGTGTATCCATTCTGGTGATGGATTGACAAGAACTGCAATACAGTTACTGAGCATGTAACTGTGTAAATACTGAAGCTTAAACTATCAACACCTATAGCCTGTTTGTTTACATTTTGGCAAGTCTACATCATGGGAATTCATCCTGCTTATGCTTCCCATTCTAGGGAATACTAATTCAAAATAGTACATTATCTGTTCTTATCCAAATACTGAATACATATTCATTTAAATATCACTTGCTCTTGTAGATGCACTGTTGAAAGGCTGTACCAAAACACATCGGTTTCCCTTTAATGAGCAAGAGAGAGCTATACTAACCCACAGCATCAGCCCCCAGCGTCCGCAGGACTCTGCACTCTGCAATGGTTTCGTATGACGGTCCAGCCAGCATGCAGTAAACTCCTTCCTGCAGGAAGCTGCCGCAGCCCTGCTCCTCTGCTGTTCGCTTGGCCAGAGCCCTCAGCTCACGGTCATATGCGTCCGACATGCAAGGGAAACGCACTCCAAACCTGGAGAGACATTAAGTGAATGAAAAGGACATAGAAACACCAATGCACAACTTTGGCTGTCGTGGTCCTGCCTTGGTGTTTGTGCTGTACCTGTCATCATTGTGCCCACAAAGCGGGTTCTGCCCCGCAAAGCCCGGCATGTTGATGTGATCCTTAATGAGCATGATGTCTCCCACACTGTAGCAGCTATTGACTCCCCCTGCTGCATTTGTCACAATCAGACTTTCCACACCCAGCAGGAAGAAGACTCGAACCGGGTACGTCACCTGGAGTGACAAACATTCTTTGCTTCAGACAAAGACACTGGTGTTCTTTTATTGCTTTGATACATATCAGATTATTACAAATGGGGCTTACAAGATGCAGGTAACCAGTAATATTTTTAAAATGTACAGCTTCTGCATACGCTGATGTCAGCAGAAATGTATTGCTGTGGGTCCTTGTTGCACTGTGGTTGTCTGAAACTGTTGTGGTTCTGTTCAGCTGATGGCCCTAAATGACTGTTGTTACTTCTCACTGCAGTCACATTTGGGAATTGCTTTTTCGATTTCACATTTCTCTACATCTTGAATTGGCTGTGAAAGTGTTTTGCTAGCTAGTGCGAATAAAAAAAGTCAAGTACTTGAAAAGGTCAGTGCTGTCATCTTGGAAGATTGGCCTGTTTGATAAGTTTTGCATAGTATTATGGTTGACTGTGTTGCAAGTTGACTAGTTGCAGCAAGCTGCATATGTAGTATCAGGGAGCTGTTTCACGTCTCATGTTTTAAGCTAGTTTTTAGCATAGACTGTGAAAATAAGGTTTTAAGTCAATGATTATGCACAAGAGTGTACAACGATGCTAGCTCGAAAAAAGTGTGTTGGTTTAGTGTTTTGAGCCTAATGCTAATTCTAGCTTCCTGACATGCCTACACTGACAATGCTAACATGTTCATGTTTAGTGGAATAGTGTGCCATGTATTTTCATGCCATTTTGCCTTGTGATTTTCGTTAAATCGACCGTTGTCATTGAAAAGATCTGTGACCGTTGTAGAGCCTTACTTGCTTTTGCATAAACTGAATTTGGCGGCCATTTGTAAATTGCGAAGGTCATGTTTTGCTGCAGTAATGATCAAATTAACAATGATGAGGGTGAAGCATGTGTAGTTACTTATGTGCACTATCAGTTGTGCCCACCTGATAGAGAGATATTGACAATTTCTGGATTAAATTGCTTCATATTTCTATTTTTAGATCCTCAAACTCTATTTATTTATTAGTAGTGTAAAATTATAAACTAATGAAAAGGAAACCGATGGCTTAGTGAAGATGTTTAGATGAAATGTACATGTGCATACATGTGCGCATATACAGAGCATGGAAACAGAGGTACAAACAGATACAGAGGCCACTGGAAATAAAAACTTCTGTCTCAGAATCTGCCGCCACACTTTATGGCCCCACTGATGTGTGTTGTCACACATCAACTAAAAAAATGACCATTGTGTTTTGTAGCAGCCAAATGACAACAGCTAGCAGTGCAATATCCCGTCTATCTTTATTCTATTTTTATGGGTTTGTCATTACCGCAGGGTATTTGGCCACAGAGCAAAGTACTAGTTAATTTTTAAAACAATCAACAGACTGACATGGCTGTCCACAGAGTCATGTTGCTCGTGTGGCTAATAAAAACTAATTATCTTGTATCTAAACTTCTCTTCAGTTTAGGATTTTGTTTAATTTGCCAAGAAATCATATTTTGTCTGGTGAAAACCTTTTTGTAGCTTGGGCAAAATCAACTCTTTTTGAGTTTAAAGTGATTAAGCTGGAGGCATTTGATACATTATATGGCTGTCCTAAGTCTCAACTGGATACAGGAGGGGCATAATGCATCTGGCTTTCTATTACTTTATGTATGAAACTGGATTTTATGATTCAGTGGGGTTATATGGATCATTTTATGTGGAGATGGCACATCAAAGCTGGTAATAAAATAAATAAAACCAGGATACAGTGTCTCCACAGGCCAAAGGCCAGTCCCATATCGACACTTTGACACAGTGGGTGGTTTTCTTAGTGTCATCACTATTCTGCAGCTGATCATTGAACAAACATAGTAAATTCTTAGCCAAGGTTGTGAGCTATATCCTGGTCGGTCATATACCAAGTTTGCACAACTTGATGTTATAAAATTATAAACAATGACTGAGAATGAGATGGAAGCTTTTGTGTCTCTGAAAGCAGCTTTCTTTGAAATGGAATGTAAAACTATATAAAAGAAAATCCACTTTGAGCTGTTAGATTTAAAGTTATTAAATGTACACTTTTATACAACGTACATTTACAAAAATGATACATTTTACAGGCAGTTTGATATAAGTGCATGTTACAACTTCTGTAAATGCAATTATCACTGGGCCAGTGGAACTTTAGATAAAGATAAAATGATTTGTGTGTCCAGTAAAGAGACTCCTGCTGTGCAGAATAACAAAGTGAGGGTTTGTGCATGTCAGTAGTTTGAAGATTACAGATGCTGTGAATGTTTTTCTCAAAGTGACTGACAAAGTCAGAGTTTAAACTGCCAGCATTCATCCAGTTATATTGTAGGCCTATAGTATATCATTTACATCAGCAAGGTTTCAAAATGGCTTGGCACGTTGCTTTGTGACAGAAGCTGAAACAGAAAGCTGCTCACAGAACAACTTTTAGTCGTTACAAATGGATTAATCTGCATCTCTGCACCAACCAGTGTTCCCCTGGATGTCATTTCACATTCTATTTGAATTTGTTTATTAATTCAGTGTGCCGGTCTAGACTGAAATTTCTCTACATGTATTGATGGATTGCCATAAGATGTGGTGATAACATGACTTTTCCTTTGGTGGCACAGCAGGTCAAAATTCTCACTTATCCTGTGAACCATCTCATATCTGGCATACACATTTTACAATGAGATGACTAATCATACAACTTCGGTGACCTTGATTCCCTGACTTTTCTTCGAGCACGACCATAAACTCCAAGTTTGTGACTGAGAGATCGAAGGCATGTCCCGCCCCACTAACTTTAACCCATCTTACTCCTCATGCCAGAACCAAACCAACCCAGACCAATAAAGGCAATGACACAAGCCAATCAGAGGTAAAGTTGGGCCCGCAGTAGACTTTTCAGCTTGTTTTTTCTGCAGCTCACTTTTACCATACTGCCATAGCCTTACTAAAAAATGTACCACAACACAATTTGATAAACAGTATACTGTAGCTTACTGTGTGGATGTCGTAGCCCTCATAGAAGTGGAATCTTCCCTGCATGCAGACACACTCACGGCCCTGCAGCCTCCCAAACACCAGCTGACCGGCATGGCCCGGCACTACACAACACACACACAGGATGAGGAGCTGCTAGCATGCTTGTGTACCATTTCCAAACACTTCAAATATATCCAAGATTAAAAATAATTTGTTAGAGACAACTTACCAGTGCTGGTGGGAAAACGTGGAATATCCTTATATGGGAACACAACCTTGTCACTCAGCAGATCCCCCAGACCGCCCAGGCCTGAACCACAGATGATGGCTACTTTAGGACGCTGCTCTGTGTGGGTCAGAAGCCAGTCTGCTGTCTCCTTATAGTCTTCATAAGTGTACCTAAAAGTAAGAAATATTATTGATTGAAAAATATTATTAAAGCATGGTGATAGCATGATAGGGAGAAATCTACGGGAGCCGAGAACAGCCATGCATTTTTTTATGCACTGTTATGCACAATAACCATTTTCTCATGATAATCAATTAATTCATAACGTGTTCGTCTTGATTTCAAACTACCTACCTACCTTAGAACTGCCAAGAACAGCCTCTGTAGCCAGTGGCTGTAGCTGTAGCCTACATAAAGTTACACTTTGTGTTAGTTTGTTTACTTGATTGGGTTTGTTTAGGGGAAACCTGTCAACAGACTAAAAGGCTGACAAACTCGTATCTATCCGTCTGCTTCAGCAATTATACCTCTACTGCTCTTCAAATAAATTAGTGCATATACTTAAATGCAATTTGTGTTCAGAAGAAACTTTAGGAAAAACATATTCACAAACCAATATACTGCATTGGGAAAAATGGGTAATGACTTTGCTGAAATTGACAGCAAGCATACTCTTGACTCCTGTCAATCTGCTGTAACACAACTTGTTGCTTTTTCTAACCTTCAGGTAAAAGTTCACAACTAAAGAGTAAAATGTGGATTTTATATAACTGCCTTTATGCCAAATAGACATAAGGTAATTGTTGCCATATGGCAACACCATGCAATAGAAAAGTTTAAGGATCAGCTGAAGGGGAAAGCACTCTCAGATGCAGGAATAAAGACACATGGAAAGGAACATTGTGTCAAAATAAGAATACATAACACATTGTGCAAAACTCTAATGGGGTTTTACTTTGCAAATTCAAGTGTATGAGTCAAATGATTATTCAGAGATGCTGATTCCATTGGAAATGCCTTGAGGTACTACATTATACAAAGTCTGAAACGGTCTGTAATTCTTGTTATAAATCTGGCTGTAAAGCCATAACCTTGTTAATGTTCTCTCCATGCCTCAAGCTTTGTTATTAAAACACAATGACACTTAAGGCTGAAGCCTTTACCAGACCAATCTGCAGCAGGAGAGAGCCTGATGATTTCAGCCCATTTTCGAGCTGCCATCTAAGATGACAGCTACATCAGGCTAGCCTTGGGTGTTCAATCTTCCTACATTCCCCCCTTGTTTCCTTATTTAATTCAAAGCTCCAAAAGGAGCCAGGGAAACTTTCATTACAGAAGCTATGTTGGTACCTGGAACAGGGTAAAGTCAAAGTGATGAATGTGAATAATGCTGCAACACAAAAAGTGATGACTGAGTGATTTAAAAAAGAAAAAAGAAAAACAGAAATGTATGAATTCTGTATTCTTTGAAAACTGTAGGAGAACTATCGTTATATCCTACAAGTAATCAATTTATTCTACAGCACAAGACAACTGAAATACAATTGTTGGCCTGTCAATTGCAGGGGTTGCCCTTCACTGAATTCTTCAGATGGTAATGGCAGCTTTACACACAGACACAAAACCACACTCACACTCAGGCTGATATACAGGTGACTAACTGGTACTGTGCGATTCATAAACATATTTACTGTTGGTGCCAGCATAAGTCAGTAAATTGACGGAAGAAAAGCCGGGCCTTTTAGTCTGCCAACTGAAAAACATATTGTTTCCATAAACAGAAAAAAAAACTATAGCACTGTCTGTAAGAGTGTCAGTGTCACTAAAATGTTTCTTAAACAAGTAGGGTGAAAAAGGAAATAAGTAAATTATATTCTAATTGTGTCCTAATTGTGCTAAATTAGCTAAACCTCCAAAAATAATCGTAGCCCCCTTCATTAGAAAAAAATGCAACCAAAATTTCAAATCCTCAAAGATTCCGTCTGTACTGTCATCTTGTTATTTGTGGCCTACTGGCAGTTGGTGGGACAACTCCCTTGTTGTTAACAGTTTACACAAAACTAATAACAAGTATGGACACTAACGTTTAAGATAGCTTCTATTTAAGCGAGCTTCTCTTTTCTTTTTAAAATTCTTTAAAATGCAGCTTGTAGTAGCATTTCCGGATGTTTATTAGAAATGGTTTGTCCTTGTATACTTAGTACTGTAATACAACAAAATGGGCATAATATACTCAAGAAGTATGCAATCAATATAATTCCTGTAAATGAAAATACCCAATGCACAGTGGTACTTATGAAGTAAGTAAAGCATGTGAGAAGAAAACAGCTTCATTGTGGTTTATATCGCTATTGAGGCATGAAATTTTTGTATTGTTTCGTTGAATAAAATTTGGATCAAATCACATTTATCAAGCAGGTCTCACGTCCCATTGAAAACACAGTGGGCCTACGTATTACGTAACACCTGAGTAAAGACATAAAACTCAGAGCAGGAAGTGGGCTCGTGGGCTCTTCCCTCTCTGGTTCTCGCGGACCAGCCGGTTGCACGCGGAGCTGTCCGTGGTGCTGCCGGAACTTTGTATGCATACACCAGAGCAGAGAGCCGAGCGGGATGGGCCACACAAGCACGTCCGACCAGTTTTGCCCGTCATGACTGTTGATAAACTCCAAGGCTATTAGTGAACTGGAAAAACAAGACCGGCATTTTAAGCGAAGATACATATGATAGGGCTTCGACTTGTTATATAGAATGGAGACTTTAACGACATGCCACCTGTGACACAAGCCTACGTCACAGTGAGAGGTGTCATCCTCGGAGGAAAGCCCCCATAGGCTACTAATCCCCAGAATAAAGCCTTTATGTATCTGTATCCTGATATATTTTCAAAACGATTGTCGAATAGCAGTCGATTCTAAAATGCGTCTTGACAACTTCAGTAATTATACAGGCGGTATGCTTTCAACACAACTGTATATCCCTTAATATAATCAGGCTGCAGGGTACACATCCTGTGTTATCGGTCTTACCTGCACTCAGAGGATGCCGCTTCCATATCTGATGATGAGCGTGACCAATCTACTGATAATACGCTGTTTGTGTCGTGTTTGACAGACGTTTCCTGCGCTGAGTTCACGGTGGCCGAGCGGCTGATGGAGATTCTTCTGCGGCGGACGGAGTGGCGGAGTCATGCTACGCGCCGACGTCACTGCGTACATGACGAAGGGGCGGGGCCTAGATAGACTGCCGGTCCCTTTGAAGAAGACTAAATCCAATTTTCTACCAGGCTGGGCAGCTCACTGATCCGTTCACTGACAAAGACAGGGCTGGGAACAGAGGGAGAAACACTGAGAGGGCAACAGAGTGGTAGAGGAATGGAGAGAAGAGGGAAGTTCTAAGATGCAGGAACACCTACTCAAAACCCAATCAAGTCATTCTGAGTTTGGTTAAATGCCACAAACTCTGCACAATACCTGCCTAAACTAAAATATGTTTTGACTACAAGTAGTTACCCTCCCACTCATCTCTCTCCCTCCCTCTCTCTCTCTCACTTTCTCTCTCTCTCTCACACACAGGCTGCATAACAATTGAAAGTGCTGACTCATGGGTTACAAGGAAAGAATGAAAGTGATAGCAAAGAAAACACAATAACTAGTACCAACAGCTGCAATGCAACTGTTGGCCTACAAGTCAAGATAAATTCTAAATTAATTTATCATATAATGATACATCAAATGCACTCTTTGAAAACCTTGGCTATTTTAATCAAAGCTGTAGTGCATTGTGTAGAACAATACATTCACATTATGACTTTGTGATGTAAAACTGTGAAATCAATGAATATGTCCAAGGCCGGGTGCACTCAGGTCATGTCCTTAGTGTTTGTTCTCTAAATGTAATAATTTTAACACAGTGGAAAAATTCACATTCTACAATATAGAACTAACTCATAGTGGGCATTGTGCTGAGCTAATGTCAGTATATTTTAAATATGACTAGTTTATGGGTCAACAACAACAAAACAACAGTTAATAATATTATTTCATAGCAATGTGAAGAAGGCATTTAGTTGTAACACAATGTGAGTATGATTGTGCTTTGGCTTGTGTCCTGTACTTTGTCATCTGCTGCTAGCTTGACCTTTGCGAGTCGTTTCTAAAAGGCTGTGACAAGCTAAGAGAACAAAGTCACACTAAGCAGGGCTCAGTTCAACAGTGCTGTAAAATTTAATAAGACACAGAAGAGCATATCTTATAGTTAACATCATTTTCCAGTCATTTCCACAGTATGTAAGAGAGGGGCATTAAAGATTTCAGTCAATGACAATACTGTAAAAAAAAAGAAAGAAAAAAAAAGACATTTCACAAATGTGGCCTGTGGGAAAATGATATATCAGTGGTAATCAGCGTCAAAGATTAGTAACCTTTGTAAGATATCAGTTCAAATATATATATATGTCATGAACACAGTCGGCTAAGAGGGATAAATAAGTGGATTTGTAAAGTCCTGCCCTGTCACCATGCTCACTGGGCTTTCAAATCCCTTTTGTAGTCCAAGTTGTCCTTATAATGACCCTCTTGAACACACACGCAGATGCACACACAGTGCTCAATTGGTTTTGTCAGTGGGCATGTGTTTGTAGTTTTGTGTGTCTGCCAGTGTGTGTGAGAGAGAAATTCAGAGTTGGATAAGTTTATTTAAGAAATATAAGATCTAAAATGATAATTTTTCTGTTTATTATTGATACAGAGACATTATTTCATCACCCAAAGATTGTCAAGGGATGTTAGATTGGAAAAAAGTAATTAAGATTAGGATATACCATTAGTCCCACAATGGGGAAATTCAACCTTTGCATTTCAACCATCCCTTTACACACCAGTGAACACACACCGTTTCACTTAATGCTTTCATATTTTGCAATTAACCATTCCTTACTTCCAGGCTCAACCAAGCTGTTTTAATCTGACTGAAGGTCAAATTCCATGTCAAACATAATACATTTTAACAAAGTTCAAATCATAATTATAGCATTCACAGAAATACTCATGAGTAGATTTAATTAAGCTACCTCAGTTGTAAGGTACATTGTAGTTATATTAAACATTACTATTTTCATTTGATTTTACTTCATATGCATACTTCGACTACACTAAACATTTATGGGGGAAGTAGTATTGTTGGTGCAATTGTTAGCCTACCTATAAATCATGATCATCCCAAAAAAATCAAGGATAAAATTATGATGCAGTGTAATAGATCAATTACAAAAAAGGGGTATTCCAAAACAAATTGTGAAACAATGGCACATTTAGGATCTATATATTTTAAACTTTTGAAAATCGCCTTGTCTCTGGTATAAGTCATTGCATGTATGTTTTATTGACATCTCCATAAAGTGCATTACCTCCTTTCTTTCTTAAAACTTGTTTTATATAGAATTGTATGTTTCATTGTGAAAGACAACTAACAGCCAGTGTCGTTAGCGCTGCAGTGGCCAATCAGAAAACAGTTTACTGAGAGGTCGTTGTGTGTGTGTTGCCCTGGCAACAAAACGCAACAGAGTTGGAGCATAAATGTAACGCCTATTCTCCCACGGAGTGCTTGTTTTATTTGACCACTTTTTATTTTTGTTAGTGCAACAACAGCAGTTTTAACTGGTAAGTTTACTTCAACATTAACTGAAATAAGATAACTTATTTGCATGGCATAAAATATTTTACAGCCTTATATAAAGTTACAGCAACTAAACAGTATGTTTAAAGACGTCGGCTCTGCGAGGCAACGTTATTTTCTACCTAGGGTAAGCTAACAATAATGTTTTTGTATATTCCAGATTATAAATAGTTAACAATAATCTACTTTATAGATAATTTGTGCAATTTAGAAAGCCCAGAGTACATTTCTTCTAAAAACAGCGAAGAGAGAACTTAACTTAACCTGCCGTTACTTAACGTTTCGTTATTGTTAGCCCAGCTACATTAGCATTACATCAAGGAAAACCAACGTCTTTAACTTATCCTCTCCTCTCCTCTCCTCTCCTCTCCTCTCCTCTCTTTTTCTGCAGGTTAATGTGCTTCAAAACACAGTCAAAATGACAGCCATTCCGTTTCCTTCAAGAACAAAGTGGGCTAAGAACAAAGTGCCTCTCAAGCCAAAAAGGGTAAGGATAACATGTCATGACAACTTGTAACTTCACACTGATTTTTAAGTATGCAGCAAGAATTAAAGAGACGTTAAATCCAGGGGTTTCTCATGAATAAATGTTAACAGTGATCCAATTTCCTGTGACCCACGTTTGTCCCATTTTTTTTTAAAGATGCTGCTTCAAATGACAGATTGTCCAAATAATTACCTTGGCTTCTTATAGGGAACAAAAATCAATATCTAACTGCAATCTTTGTGATGACCTCAGCTCAGCAATTTTAGGGTTCTGCTTTCTCCTTGGCCGCTTGTGTCTGTACATAAAGTTGGTGACGAGAGTCGGAAGTCCTTCTACTTTACCTTACTCTATTTTGAAGTCAAAATGAGACCCACATGTGTATAACTGATAATTTGTCCCTACAGATGATAATATTGATTTCAAGTTTGGTGATTTAATTTAAAAAACAAAACTGAAGCTTGTGCATATGCGAATTAATTAATAAATAATTAAGTAATGTAAATAATTACAAATAAATAATATCTTAAATATGATAAATTATTATGTTACAACCACTATAGTTGTTCTATATATTTCTCTATGTTTGTTACTAAGCAAACTAAACAAGGCAATCAGAGATGGCAGACTTCACCCCATAGCGCCCTCTGTTGGCCAGAGGATGTACATGCAGCAGACACACAGACAGACAGACAGACAGACACCGCCGCCCAAACCAATACTTGGGCCCACTCCGTGGGAGTGAAGTAAATATCTCCAATAAAAATATGATACGACAATAATGTGTACAATTTGTAAATAAAGCAGTGCAATCATTATATTGCACAGCATAATAATCAAACTTCTGTGGCCCATTATACCTGCATTTCTCCATGTAAACACAACATTATATTTTAGGAGAAGTCACCCTCTAAAGATAATACACATTATTTCCCAACAAGATTAGTGTTTACTCGAGCAACTTTGTTGTCTCTAAATAATAGAACAGAGTGTATTATGAATACACACCTAACTGGCAGCTGTTGAATATTGCATATATAATAACCCCCTCTGTTACATTATTAATTTAGATTTCAAGCTGAAATCCTTCTGACCTAACCTTGAAATAGGCTAAGTGCAGTTATATGTTTCTTTGCTTCTGGTGCACTGATAAAGAGGTGCCGGAGGATTGTGTGGAGAGGTTATTAACCACAAAAAGCTGCAGATAGTCCTCACTGAAGGGGAACCTACAGACATTTTCTTAGCACATGAAATCAGTTCATTGAAATGTTCTTTATCCATGTGTCTGCATGCATGTGTCATAGCTGACAGCTTTAACGTGACAGTATACAGCTCCAGTGCTCATTATCCTATAGGAAACAGATGTGGGCAGTTAGCTTAATACCCTGAGCTGTTGTGTTGTTTTGCAGGTGTCTCCATCCGTTTACACCCAGGAGATGTTACAGTCTACAGAGGAGTTCCTGGCTAATACAAACAAAGTGCACCAGCCACGCATCCTGGAACTGCTCGACATGAGCAAGACAACGCATCACAAAGTAAATACCAGCCTCTGCTGTGATACCTCAGCAGCTTAATAACTTGTTATACTTTCACTTTCCATAAAAAACTAAATTTAACCAGAAAAAAATGGTTACAGATGGCACGGTGATAGTGAAAGGTTACAGTAGCCACCGATAACTAGGATGATTAATCAGGTTTAACATGTCATTGTGTTATTTGAATTTGAAACACATGCTAGATGCTGGTTCAACACCATGGATGACAGCTGTGACAGCGGCAACAGCCTACGGCAAAAGATCAAAGTACAGGAGTTTGTTATTACCATTGCCTTTTGCAGACAAGCCTCAGCTGCTGACTTTCATCTTCATGAAAATTAAACCCTAGGGAGTCCAATATAATATTTAAGACTCAAAAATACATAATATCTACAGTTTATTTTGACAACCTGTCTCCTCACTATAAAAGACTTCCAGACCACAGGGATGTATAATAAGGAATATAAATAGGAGTGTGTTCCTATAAAATGTTCCCAGTGTGACTACTGTACCAGTAGAGCATTTATGTTCTATTTATGTTCTGCTTTAGCACAGTTAGCATACTTTGCTTAACACTTGTCCAACAGGATATTCAATGGGTTAAACCAAAAACTAATATTAATATCAACTAATAGCAATAAATAGATAAGTAAAGTATGGATAGGGGTGACTTATTGAAAGACATCTCATTATTTCGAATGAATCCAATGCATACAGAGTATTTGCTTTCTGCTAAGGTCATTTATATTGTACTGAAGCTGCTTTGCCTTAGTCAGCAGACACTAATTGATGTGCAAAGGGCAACCAATGTGACTGAATACTCTGTACTTTAAGAGCAAGAATTTAACAGGGGGCTTGGAGCAAAATGCAATCAAAAGTTTATGAAATGACTATGAAATTAATGATTGCCCCCTCCTCATAATTAGAGGGACCCATTTTTGCATCTCACCCTTTTCAAAATTTTTATTGACTTTAATATGCAAATGTAAATCTGACTCACTGTGGGCCATTGCGGGTGATAAGCAGGAACAAAGACCGGCAGTACATTTACTCAAGTTAACTTTTCTTGGTTAAAGGAATTGTTTAACATTTAGGAATCATGATTATTTTCTTTCTTGCCGAGCATAGCTTAAGAACATCAATACAATGCTCATGTCTTTCTGTTCATTATGAAGCTGTGGCCATCAGTTGATGCTTCGTAAATCAGCTATTCTGGCTCTGCCTGAAGATAACAAAATCCACTCAGCAGAGCTCACCACATATCTTTAAAAGTGACCGTTTGCAATTTTGCAGAGGTTTATGGTCCAGATTATTTCTTAAAAAGGCTTAAAAAAGTCAGGCTAGCTGTTTTCACCTGTCTTCCTCTATTTAGGCTGAGAGAAGCTAATCAGCTGCTGGCTGTAGCTTCATATGTAAAGCTGGGGTAAGCACTTTTAGATAAAGGGCAAAAAAATGGCAGAACACAGTCCTCCTCTTGCAGCTTTTCCGCTTTCCTAAGTCCCTCCCCCTTGAGGAGCACAGGCATATGCATGTGCTTCATACTGTAACTTTTACAAGTGTTAGTCATTAATTTCAATCATTCTGCTTGGGATTGTGGTCATGATGCCATTACACAGTGGCAGTTCTAAGAGAATAATCATCTGTTTTGTGTGGCTGAACAGTGAAGCTCTTTGAAATTACATATTGTGATTCAAGGCCCTAGCTAAGTATAAAACATGAACTTAAATTAGCCACAGCCGTGAACCTCTGGCTACGGCAAGTACAAGGCTCAACCTTTTCTCTCTGTCAGGATAATGCTTTGCTAATACTGGCAAGGTTATTTGTGTTCACTTGCACACTCACTTTTAGACTCTCGTTTTTATATGTCGGTTTTCCTTTTTTGGGTTGCTTTGCAGTGTAGGCAGTTGTTGCCAATACTTGAATAGCAACTTTTTTGCAGGATTTTCTGCTGCTGAATCAGGAATTTACCATCTGAAGTGCTGTGCATCTGCATTTGTAGCAATTGAATGCCCCCTGTCTGAGATTCCTTTAAGTCATTCCTTGTGAACCAACAAGATTAATCCAGCTGAATAAGATGAATAATAATGCTTGTTTTAGTTACTAGGTACAACAAAATTGATACAACCCAGGAGTACCTATACCCAGAGAACCCTCAGAGAAATTGATTGAATTCGTTTAAATTGATTGTGTGACCTCAACAAAACTAAGAAAAACAGTATGTGTATATGTTGTGTTTTCTAAGTAAAGAGTTACTTATGCTGTTTTTTGTTTAAGTTGTCCTTAGTGGATATGGATCAGCCGCTTTTCCAGCCCTACCCATCTGAGCTGGTGTTCCAGAACTTCACTCCTGCACAGACCTACAGTTTACCTCTACTTCTCCACAATAATGACAAGGTGTGTGAATAAGTGATGAATAGACAATAGTTACACAAACAACATGACAGCTGAGCTGCTGTTTCAGTGAAGATTATCCATGAAAAGGAAGAATGAAAACAGACCAACTCTCAGACGGCTTTGACCATAGCAAGAGAAAAATGTGTGTTTGTGTGTGTGTCATGGGCTGTGTGTTGTGTGTCCTAGACCCTAGAGTATATTTGGATGGTATAATGCAACCAAGAGGAATCATTGAGGAGTTTAAAGCAGGAAGGCGAATGATTGGAAAAGGTTATGGGGGATTGGAGGAGATTTATCACTGCAATTTTTACAAGACACCATCAAGTAATAATGAATAAATCATTACTTATGTGTGTGCCTGGTTCTGTGTTTGTTGCTGTGAGGGTTTTGCAATTTTGTGAAGTTTGTGCAATGCTTTTTTTTTGTAAAGGTTTCACGACAAGTGAAGGTGGAGCTGCAGGACTCAGAGTTTTTCCATGTGGTCGGACCAGTGGAGGCAGGTAGCAAGGTTGCCCCAGGACTGTCTGCTACTTTCACTGTCATCTTCACCCCACAGGAAAACAAGGTACTGTAGACAGAATAATCATACACAGAAGGATAGATTCAGAGAGGACAATGATGTATCAAAATAATCTGCACTTAGAGGCTGATATGAAGTTTCGATTAGATTATTAGATAAAGCTGTTATCAGACCTGTGGGGAAGCAGAGGATGAGATGTGGGCAAGAATGTTAAATTAGGGAGAAAATACTCCAAGTAAGCACAAAGAATAAAGGGACAGGTCGCCCAGAATTCAAAACGACATATTTTTTCTCTTACTTGTAGTGCTATTGATCAATCCAACGTGTCATAATTTCTTGAAGGAGACATGGCTGTTGAGTTTTTCAAATGGATTTTTTTCAGCTGGTTCACAGTCACAGGCACCACCAAGGGGTTAAATATTGGGAGGGGGGCAGGGGGCATCCTGGTGGATCACTGATAGAGCATGTGCCACTGATTCCTTGTCAGCAATCTGGGTTTTAGTCCGGCCCTTCGTCATTTGTAGCATGTCTTCCCCTGTCTCTGCTCTTTACCCTCTGTCTGTCTCTAATTATACATTTTTTTTTTAAATTAATGAACACCTCAAACATGTTGTTTTGATTAATATCCAGTTTTGCATGTCAATAGGCATGTTGGAGATGGACAAGGAAAACATTTCTAACAACTCCACAAAAAACTGGGAATCACTTAAAACTTGCTTATTATGACTAGACTTTCACCTGGTGTCATCCCTCCTTTGCTTAGGCCATTTTCAATGATAAAACAGGTAGAGAGGTATGGCTGTGATATGATACCGGTTGTTCCCTAGTAATTTCTGTCCCTAGACCAGACAACAATATGTTTCCTCTGTGATAAAGGGGCTGAAAGTAGTGATGATATTGTCTTATTTCTGCTTTGACCCTGTGCCCAAGTGTGCCCAGACCTGCCAACACACACCCCTGACTGTGATTTAATGAACACATGAGAGATGGCAGCCATGATAGTATTGTCCAGAGCAACAAAATCACACCACAAAATCTAAAATCCCCCACCTCATTAAAATTCATAGGAATTTTGAAATATGTGGCCTTTTATTCTCATGTGCACAAAACCAAAGTTACAACAATCTGCAGCATTTTTTGTTTGATGACCAAGCATTGTAATGTTAAAAGCTGTGTAGCAAAGTATCCATAACCAAATGGTTGTGATGCCTAACCTTACCAACGTTTTTTTGAAGTGTTTAAAACATACTATCTTAAAAATAGTAATTGTCACATGTTTACAATGTGTCAAGGCTGTCACTTGTTTGCAGTACATTTGTGGCTAAAAAATGTAGAGATTCAACTTTGTCTTTTATTTGCAGAAACAGACTATGCCAACATTTATTCTGAAAGTAGGTTGACTTACATGCTAAGGGCTTTTCTAGTTCCATTATATTCGAAAGAATGCAGACATCTATGGCAGATAGACACTCTGCAACTAACACCCAAATAATCTAGATTGATAAATAGCAAAAGAGGTAAGAGAAATTAATATGTTTTTTGATTTGGGGGGGAACTGTCTCTTTAAATAGACTTCATGAACGTAATGAAATTGTATACATTCAAATGGAAACACTTAAAATGCAAAGACATTTATATTTTGTTAACAAATCTTTTAAGGGTCAAGGGTCAGGCATTAGGTTACAATAGTGCATCCTGTTGTCGAATCTTTTACGGATGCTGTGAAAACTGAGAAGCAAAGGTCAACATGAAATGAAGCAACATTATACATAGTCTCTCATGTGTGTCATGGCTGTTTAGCTGTTTTTAGCCTTGCTAGCAGCGTGACTCTAGGGAGGGCAAAGACTGTGAGACGACTGGTCCACAGGCAACGGGTTATATTGCCATGACTTGCCATTAAACTGGTAAAGACATTCATTGACCCCTAAGATGAAGCCTAATGACTGGTGACCTCCCACTGTCTCCTCCAGCTCTACCTTGAGGTTACAGAAGTGCATTTTTTTTTTTATTATTGAAATCAGATAACCATGGGACAGATTGTTGTAGGATGTCAGATAAGGATGAACTGTAATAACCTCTACCTCTGATTATACACCTACTTATCATCTAGATGATCACACCCTCAGGTCAAATTTTTTTATTTCAGCAACACTAAAGGAAATACTTGCAAACGTATGATGTTCCCATCAACCCCAGCTGTACTTTGGGTTGAATACTAATGATAAAATATAAGCATGCTAAAATTTGCTAAACTAAGACAGTAAAGTAAAACATTATAGCTGGGAAACATCAATACCGTAGTATTATTGTTGAGCATTGTAACGGAGACCAGGCCTTCTTACCTGAATTGGTTCAGATGGATTGATGTTGGGTTAACTGATGTAAAATAGCAAGACACACACAGTCTTTTTATTTAGTAAGTTAAACAGCTGGCAATGTACTGTTGTTACTCTAAAGGGTGGTTGGGGGAAGCACAGGTGGACTGGCCATCCTGCCTGTGTAGAAGAAGAAACCTCAATCAGTAGTAATCACAGTTCAGAGAATGTTATTTTGTGTTTTCTACTCTGTCATCTTAGGAGATCTAAGCTAACTCAAACAGCACTTTCAAATAATGGCAGTACTCACCTCTTCCTGGTTGTCTCCTCAGCAGGGGGCGGGGCCAAAGGTTGGAGTATGCACAAGCAACTGCTCAAGAGGTCCAGGAGCAAACCATTAGGATGAGAGGGGGGAGTAGATATAAAACAAGGCTGATTTATTTGGTTATTTTGTTTATGTGTTATTTGTTTATAGATAGGAATTTTATGTTAGTGTAAATATATTTTTTTGTTTTCTATTTCAGAACAGTGTAGGTTTTCTTTAAATATTTGCTATTATATATCCTGTTGGTCCCACCTATGTGGTTTGGTCCACCTATTTACCTGCAGCAGGGGTGATATATAAGGCTGCGATTAGATGTGTCTCAAAGTTGCTGTTGGTGTCTTTTGGTATTGCTGTGGAAGACAGTAAATGCCACAAATGTGGTTTTGCACTTTATTTCTGCCTCTCTGTGGAAACTTAAAGCTACAGCTGGTCCATATGACAAGAATGCTGATTAGGGTTTAGCATTAAGCCACATGCTTTTTTGTGCCTAATGGCACAAACATGGCTGTAGATTCTTATGCTGTGGGTCCACCAAGGAGATTTTTTTCTGAGGCCAGTGTGTTCTTTGGATTCCTGCAATGGGGTCAGCTTTTTTTTATCGCATCCTACATGTCGGCTAATAGTGTTGAACAGGGTGTGCAGCATTGTTCACATGCTGTCAAACATTACCACTTTGTCCCTCTGCCTTGTAGGCTCATGGCACCGTGATTTCTTTGGTCATATGATAAAGCATACCAAACAGTGGCACCAGACAAAAAAAGCTGTTTGCCAGCCATTTTCTTGAAAATAACAAGAGGCAGACACCTATGGCGTTGCCCCAAATTGTCTTTTCCTGTTGAGTTTTGTAGATGTTGGCTTTAGTTTTGTAATCATAGTTTTTTATTAAACAATTACAATACTAAAGAGAGTGCCGGTTAATTAGATTGACTTGAACTTGATGTGAGGCAGGTGGCTCAGCATCACCCAGGTTGAGAGTTTGACAGTGTTTTTTTTTTCAATTATTCCATCTAGGATTACCACCACAGACTGGTTTGTGTGACGGAAAGGGAGCGGTTCGAGGTCCCAATCCGTGCTATTGGACCACGTGCCATTCTTGACTTTCGTGATGAGCTCCATTTGCCCGTGTGTCCTGTGAAATCCTCCACAGAGAGGACTCAGTTAGTCCGCAACATAGGAAACAGCAAGGCCAAGTTCAAGCTAGACACACAGAGGTGAGAGTTGAAACATTTCATTTTTTAATTAATGAACAAACACAGAATCACAACTTGCCGGTAAACATTTTGCTTAGTGACCTTTTCAAGAAGTACATTACTATACTTGGAGATTAACTCACATTTAATTAACATTTACAGTAATGACTATTGATTACAATTAAAAGTTTTATTGCACATTTTGGTTTCTTCTGCCAGTTTCTAAAATAAACATTGAACATTGGCTATTTGAAACGCCACGCCTTATCTTTAGTTTTTATTCTACCTTGCAAAATTCTATTCAGTGCCATTTTATTTCAGCCCTTTCTCAGTGACGCCCTCCTGTGGGACTCTGGATATAGGCGAGAGCATGCAGGTGACTGTGAATTTCAACCCCATGACCACAGGAGACCACAGCCATGATCTGCATCTGCACTACCACACAGGTCAGAATACTTCAGGTTTCTGAAAACATACAAATAGATAATGGAATGCCATTTGTGCTGAGTTTTGCTTTAAGTTGTGATGTGAAAACAACATGAAAGTTATAAAGAATAAGTTAATAATCATTGTCAATATTTGCATGACAACAACAAGTAAAGGAAACAGACCATGAATGCAGTACAAATCTTTCACAAAACTCGCAATAACAACGAAAGTGAAAACTGTTGTGTGTATCTGCTCTGCTCCAAAATGTAACAGGTTCTTCTTTGGCCTATCCTTTAACCTTCTAACAAGCTTCATGAAATGTGGGTCGATGCGTTGTTTTCCTTAATCCTGCAAACAGATGAACCGCACGAAAACATAGCATCTTTGCTACAAAACTTTAAGAATAATATTGACACTAATATATATATATGGAAGTTATCGCCACATAATTCGGTAAAGCTAGTGTCAATCATACAGTAGCATCATTCCTTGATTTCCCAGAGATCTGGTGAAGTATTCATAGCTGTCCTAATAAGCATTTGCATATCTTTTAGAAAAATAGACACAATCTCATTGCATCAGTTGTATTATTTTTCCATCGAAGCTCTCTTTTCAGAAACTAGATTCCAGTATTGTCTAAATCCTTCTGTAGAAGAGAGGCGGTCATTTTTCAGAGGTCTGAATCTGTCTATCTCTCTTTTTAAACACTGTCACACTAATAGATTTAATTTGGCTTCATCAAAATCAAACAATTGTATCAATTTAACTTTTTTCTTTTGTAACACACACATGTACACACACAACATGAATCCACACAGTGAAACTTCAAGCTATAAAGAAAGTGTTGCCTCAACAAAGTGCTTTGTTTCATTATCTCTGTGATAGCGTGGACCACACATACACACATGTATAAACGGCAAACATACACTCACATGGATGGAAGCAGAGATTTCCTACAAATATTTTGCATAATAAGCAGTGTCAGATGGAGTGGAACTAAAAGGATGAATGTGTTTACTGTAATCACTGAGCTAAACACCATAATGAGATTCTCTTTCTGCAGCAATAATGACCCTGAAGCAGAACGGGACTGCTAAACAGGGCCCACCACTGGCACACACAAACATCCGCACACACACAAAACAAAGGTTACTGTAGTTTCCTCAGTCTAGCTCGAGCTCTAGTTTGATGATAATAACTGGTATTCACTTAAGTCAGACCAGAAGCCACTTTGTTTCATTCTGTACTTTCAGTATTACTGCTTGTGTGTGTTTCGCTGTGGCTTTGTCACACACGCAGCTCTTATCAGTGTTTCCCATCGGCACCACAGACCTATCTGTAGCAGCCCAGTACAAAAAGATTCCCCAAGCTGGTCCAATTAACTCTGCATTGTCTCCTTTCTAATTGTCTTCTTTTTGCTGCTTGATTTAATAGGTTGTGTGTACAACTGCATTTGCCCATGTGGTATGGCTGCTGTTGGATTCACAAGTATCTTTTAACCTTGGACATAGCAGATTAATAAAATGTGTAAAGTGTGTGTGCGTGTGTGTATGCATGCGTGCGTGTGTGCGTGTGTGCTTGGGGCCATGAAGTCAAAGGTGACTAAAGTAGTGGTAACGAGAGGAGAATCTATAACATCCTTTGGGAATTGGACTGTAAACCGGATGGAAGTTTAGCCAATGATGGCTGAGGTGTATTG
>CAFUXE010000230.1:171740-211548 GCA_903364295.1 Serranus cabrilla | reverse complement strand
TGTGTGTGTGTGTGTGTATGTGTGTGTATGTGAGGGAAAATGCAGTAGCTGGCTGACACGACAATCATTCTGTTATCAGTAGTCGTCCTAAAACTCTACCACGGAAAAGTCACCTTGTGGAAACTGTGGAACTGCCTGTTTATGATTGGATAATGGCGGATAAGAGCTGGAATGTTCTGATTTTAGATTTATATTTATCCATTTTGAGTTTATCATTTAATTAATGTGATGCCATTCCCAAGAGCAGGGGGAGATCTGATAAAACATTAATGTATAGCTCTCTAATGATGATTGTTTTGAGTAAATAACTTAGGATTTCTAAAAAAATATTTGTGTGTGTGTGTACTGTCGCAGTATTCATTGTTTTTTACCTGTGTGCGTGACCTTAAAGGAGCAGGGCTGCTGACTGGCTGCATAAACAGGCAGGTCTGCTGAAGGAGTGGCAACAGTAACAGCGCTCAGCAGCATTAAGCTTTTATAATGGGAGGGCCAGCTCAGGTCCAGAACACCACTTACAGCCCATCAAGAGACTATCATTTTTAATTTAGCACCTTTCCCTGTCTCCCTCACGCTCATGTATGTTTCAGGCCATCATGCTGCAAAAGGCTGCTGAGGGGCCGTTAGAGACTTCAGTATGAGCTGGCTAACATAGCCTTGTGTGTATAAGTATGTTGCATGTCAATTGGCATGTACAGTACAGTACTTAACGCGGGTACACACTGCATCTTTATTTCCCATTGTCAGTTAAAAGCCAGTGCAGCTTTGAAAATAAAACTTTGCTCTGCTTGCTTGTTTTCCACCATGGTGCGTTAGACAATCCTTGTTCTGTTTTAAAGTGAGCAGAGAGTCTGTGCTGCGCCACCAACCCCCTCCCTCCATCACCATCACACACACAGCCCTCTCTTCTGTCACTGCTGCTGATTTAAATGAAAAGACGGACAGCTCTTAGGGAGCGCTGAGGCATCTGCTTTGACAGGGCTATAGCACCGAGGGGACTTCAGCACAGCAGCCTTTTAGAGCAGCAGCACACTCACACACAGATAGCAAGCAGCTGCACATAAACAAGCACATACACACAGCAAAAAAGTACAAGCATGTGCGTTCACACACTCACACTGCAGAGCTGCTGGTTGTGCCGTAATCAAAGGTAGCTGAGGGGGTTGAGAAGTTCTCTTGCTGTGTACATAGAGAAATTATGGGAAGAGAAAGCAAGCGGGGGGAAGACGGGTTGGTGGACAGCGATGATGAAAGCTTAGCAATAAGCTGCAGCTCTCCCTGCTTGTCAACTGCTGTCATAGCATCCGGATGCTGGGAGATAATTGCTTTTCTCTCTATATTCCTCCAATTCTTCTTTCTCTCTCTCTCATTTCCTTCTATCACTCATCCCCTGTCCTCTATGTTGTCTTTTTTCCCCTTCTTCTCCATCCGATGATATCGCACAGCTTCTGCTAGTCTTTCTTGCAGAGTAAAAGCAAAGACCTGTCTGTGGAACTGGGCCAGGGTTTTTTGTATTCCCTGTTACTGCCTCAAGGTACATGATGAAAATCTCAGTGATAATTGGACCATTGGAGGCAAACTCAACACTCCTTGAATTTAATACATGTTTTTACCGTAGGGCACGTATGGTCATTGTATAGATTTAACCAGCCTACGTTTTCTTACAGTCTGGTTTGTTTTTCACTCAGCAGGGACTGGGGTCAATTTGTTGTTGATGCATCTGAAAGCTAAATGAGTCACACTGGGAGAGTTTAACTTCCACTGAGGCTTTCATGTTACTCAGAAATGAGGTATCTCAGGTCCCAATTAATCACTTCTACTCACTTGTGTTCAAGCCCAGGCAGAGATGGATTAAAAGCTCTCCTATGCAGTCTGCAGAGAGCAGGACTTGAAACCTAATGCGATGGCTTATCTTATGAAAATTCAACACATTTGCTTATTATTGGGGGAAAAAAATGTCCTGAAAACAGTCAGTGCTTTGATTGTTTTTTATTCAGTTTAACTCTGCTTCTCTTGATTTTGTTTGATGATGTGTAGGTTCTTATTGAGTGTCTTCAGTCAATTGTTCCTCTGGCATTATTGACCAGGTCTTGTGTGAAAAGAAGATTCTTGATCTTGGCTGGGCAGCCCCTATTCAGTTAAGGTTGAATGAAGAATGCAAATGATTGTGTTTTTGTACATGTGGTGAATTCCAATTTGGCTTATGATTATGCACTTACTAACAGGTTGTTAGCCTGACACAAACACGTTTTAAAGACACCCGGACTCATCTTTGATGTGTTGAGTGTTGGATAAAAAAAAGTTCAGCTTCTCCTTATACTCATGGTCATGGGTTTGGTCATTGGTCGAATACAAGATCTGGCTAAAAGGACTTAAGAGATTTCTGCACGCCTACACAATATCTAGAGAAAGAAATCAAACTAGAGGGTGATTTACAGTATATTGCATTGCTCTCTGGAACACAGTGACCATGGCCCAGCATCTAATCAGGTCAAGAGGTCACGACAAGCTATTCTCTTAACAAGCACAGTAACATTTTCCCCATCATTGAGTAAAATTAAGTGTTATTTGCTGTCACCATGAGAACCAATTAGTGAGGAGGGCTACTGTCCACATAAATAATATTTCACTTGTTAAACTAAGGTGAAAGTTACAAAATGCTAGGTACGGCTTGTTTCATAGCTTTGCCAGTTGCTGGAAATGTTTTTGCTATGTAACTGAATGCAACCCCATCCAGCAAGTTAAGAGGAGTGAGTCAGCAGTCAGTGACAATATAACACAATCAGTAAAACAGGTTTATCAAAAATGATGAATCAACGTAACCACTAGAGGTCCTTGAGCAGACATTCACAAATGTGCAAAACAAATTCAAGGGCTGTTGGTAGTATGAGAGCTGCAGCTGCAGACAGACAGGCTGGCAGAGACAGACAGATTGACTGATCCACAAACCCACTCATGCACACACACAGTCAAACACATGATCCCCTCCAGGCTTGTGCCTGTCAGAGATAATAACACAAAACAATCACTATCTATCTATCTATTTATCCATTAACATGTCACGTAAACAGTGCTGCCATAGCCTACGGTCTCAGGGCTTCATTACTCTCTCCATCTCCTCAGTCCGTACAGAATTAGGTAACTCTGCCCCTCCAACCTGGAACAACCTACAGCAGGAACTGAACCTTTACAGCTTTGTTTTAATCAAGAGTCTGGAGAAAATATCTGCAGGGGTCTGCTCTAGTCCTCATTTATAGTTATAAAGTTCTCAGAAATAACACATTTTGCACTTAACGTGCTCGTCTTAGCTATTGACCAAAAAAAGCACCAACTAACTCATACACTCTAAGAAATAAGCAGTTACTCTCTAGATCTCTCTCTCTGAACTAGTAGAGATAAAGATCCTGCTTTAAGTTCACTTTCCAACTGTCGAATTTCCCACTAAATACATATCTTGGTCAAAATATTTTATAACGGAATTCAAGAAAATCAATTTCTTCTTTAAAAAAAATATGAATATAACATGCAAACAAAAACATTAAGCACAAAATATTCCAACATTTCTAGCAAACAGCCACCAGCAACCAAATCATCAAGCTGCTGTTATCTTTATGTGTATGTTTTTCATGTGCATGCATGAAGTTCACATTTGACACCTGCATCAATTTAAGCTAAAATAAACATCATATAAAACTATTGTGCCACATGGCTCCTAATTGCTCAATTAGAAATACCAGCATGTGGTGTTAAAACACCAAATGTTAGCTTGTGAAGAGTTTCTAAATGTATTTGTTATTTATTTCAGTAGCTATAAACAACATCAACAATACTATAAAAATGAGTAATGCTCATTGATTGCATACAATATTCCAGAAGTTTATGCATATTTAGCCTCTACATTGTACATATTGATGTTTATACATTTGAAGAAGAAACTGCTCCAAGCTGCTTCCTGCTGCAGGTGAACTGGAGCTCTGGACCTGCTGGCAGTGCAGCTTTGCAACTGGATGATATGTGCTGGGCCCCATTTTGGGTGCTTTGCGTCAATGACGTTGTGTCCTTGTTTATTTAAACATTGTTGGACTCGCATCAGTGGAAGTGCACTGGTGCAATTTCAGACCTCAAAATTTTTGCACTGTCAAACTAGAATCAAGTTTCTAATCCTCAGCCAAGAGCAGGATTTCAGTCACCATCCTGCAGAACAATCATCAATCCTCCCAGTCGCTTGGACAAACCTGCATTCCAGGGCACTTGTAAATTTTAATTCATTTTGTTCACTCCATTCAATTGTCTAAAGTAATTAATGGCAAGTCTCCATGGTTGTTTTGGCTGGAGACAAGCTTTGAAAAACACAACAGTCACAATTAAATGAAATGCCCATTGGGCTTGTTGTGTTGCACTGTTTGCAAATGAGAAAATCCTCCATTTCACTTTGACCCCAGTTTTTATTGCTAGTAATTTGATTTATGAAGGTAGCTGTTTTCATTTACGCCAGGGAAATGTAATATCAAGAAAATATGATCCACAGAAACCTGTAGAGGAGGACCCTGTAGTGTTCAGAGTATTCAGAATGCAGACATCCCCTTCTTTTGAAATGTGATGATGCACTCTGTTGTTAATTACATTTTACACAGTTTCCCGACTTTTGTTGAATCAAGGTAGTAACCTCTGCAGTTATACAAATATAAATCTCGGGATAAACAGTGTGCATGTGCCTGGTTAAAGCTCCATTGCTGATTGATTTGAATGTAAACAAACTAAATTTTACTAAATTTACATAAACCCTTGTTCTTTGTGGCTTTTGCAAAACCTTTTTTTGCATCTTACTTTAGCTGGTGCTGATTGTTGCTCTTTGTCTCCCTGTTGGTAGTGTGCACACTGTGATGGTGGCACCTTGTTGCCTCCACAAAGGCTCATTAGATGCCCTGTTAACCATGAAGAACTTTGTCTCTTGATGTTTTGAAATGTTGCTCCAGAGAAGCAGAGATTGATATTGTTGTTTTGTGTATTGTGGGAATTGGTGTTTGCCTTAAGTCTACTACATTATGATTCAAGCATTTCATATTTAAATCACCCTGATCTGTTTCATTACTGCATCTCGACAAGGCTTTGGCAGCATGATAAAGAAAGTTGTTTTGGATGCTAGTTTTCCAGGATATTTTGAGAGTCATTTTAATTTCTCAGCGAGGCTTCTTTTGATCCAGTCTTTCAAAGCTAAACTTTGCAGCTCGTCCTTGACTTCACTCTCCTCTGTGCACTGCCCACATTACTCCTGAGACTCCCAGAGGAGCAGCAGTGGCTGCTCAGTGGGTAGAATTGTTTTGTGCTGGGCAGCACCCTGTGGAGTGCTGCATGTGCAGTCATCAGTGTGTAACTGTCTCTCCCACGTGCAGCTGCACCTTTAGGGCATTGCTTTAATTAATGCATTAAATAATCCCATTGTTGGTACACAGTAGTATATTGTGTTTAATTTAGATTTTGTTTTAGTTGACTGTGGGAATGCACATAATTTAGTATGTGGCATCAGTTTACTCCTGCCCAACCAATCGTGAGTCAATCATGACATCACACACTTTTTTTTATAACATTAAAAAAAAGTCACACAGAGGGGGCGGGATTTATGGCCTATACTGCAGCCATCCACCAGGATTTGATCGAAATGTTTTGGCTTCACTTTTGGGGAGATGTCATGTCGTCCTTTTTTATTTAGAGTCCTTTTCCAGTTCTGTATATGTAACTTAATGTATATAGATATAGATATAAATATAGGCTTATCAGGGTACAGTTTTATAGATTTAGAGTAATAAATAGATTGTTTGATCTAGTTAGTCTGTGTAAAGTACATACAACTCAGTTTCACCATTATCAAGTGATTTTAGGATGGTAAAAATTGAAACAGCATTACACTACAGAAAATCACACTTTGTTGCCTTCATCCCACCAATCATCATCAAATAGCTAATGATCTAAAAAGTCTGAAAACTACTGATATAGTCTGTGCATGGATGTTTGTGTGTGCACTTCTACATGCTGTTTTTGCATGTCTTCTGCCCAGGTGAAGACGTATATATCCGCTTGTATGGCACTTGTGAGGAACTGACCATCTACCTTGAGCCTGACTCTGTTCTGTTGAAGACTTACATTTCCTTGGCCAACGCACACACCGTGTCCCTCATCTACAGGAGTGACATTCCTCTGAAGTACAGTTGGACAACATGGCCCGGCCTGCAAGAAGAGGCCCTGACCTTTTTGAAGTATGCACACATGATTTAACACAGACTATACAGGAATGTGCTTTTGTTCAGATGTTTATAAAAGTCTGGGCTGTATATGAGCTCCCCCTTTCCTGCTCACTGTATACATGTAATAAGCAAAATTACCTGCTGTGTTTTTTTCCCTCATGACAGCATGTGTTGCCTAAAATAACTCAAGTGTCCATCGCTTTTTTTTGTCTGCAAATTCTTTGTTCTTCTCTCTGCCTCATTTTCTCTCTGACCCTCCTGATTTCTCTTTGTTTTCGTCTTTCACCTTCCCTCCCATCCTCCATTTCTCTAGGGAGAGCTCAGTACTCCAACAGAAGGAGGAGGGGGAGAGAGAACGGTTGCTTCTTCAGTGTCAGTCTGACCCCACAGCGATTCATCGCCTCCCACTGTTGTCCAAAGCCCTGCAGGAACACAGAAGCCAGGCCCTGTCACACAGCTGCATAACTGTGGAACCAGCGGTGCGCTTATCTGTGCAAGACTGTGCTGCATGCAGATAATAACTCCTCATGATGTGAAATAATCTTTTACTTTTATTAATGCCTAGGGGTTCACATAGTCCTATACAGCCTTCTCTGTGCTGGCAGGGATTTAGTAGCTTTTCCAAGGACACTTAAGCAGTTTTAATCCGGTTCCGTATATAGAAGGACACTTCTCGCTACATGCTATACCTCCTACTGTAAGGACAGAAATTAGAAGCTTTTATGGATTCCCTAGAAGTTCAGATCTGAGTTTATATTTATCGCAAACCGTTATGTTTTGGCTCTGCTGTTCAAATGTAAATTCAATCTGACTACTCACTAACGGCAGAATCACAGGCTGGGCCCTTTCTGCCCAGGGACCTTCAGGTAGCCTGACCTGTTCTGACACTGTCATCCCCCTTTTCTGCCAAGTGTCTCCTCGGCTCAACTCAGCCAGGTTCCCTGGGAAGAGGGATAGAGGAGACGGACGAAAAACAGAAGGAGAGGGCAGGAGAGAGAGTGTGTTGGAGAGAGTAAACAGTCTGTAGGCTAGTCACAACACAAACTTTGAGAGGGCATTTGAGAGAAATGGTCAGCAGTCTACACATGCAGAACCCCACACACAGTCACACACAGGTATTAGTAGTTATTAGAGACAGTTAGTGTGTGTGTAGAGTTGGGGCGAATAAAATAACCAGACAACTTCCACATTGTTTTGCACAGTGAAGAGAATGCAGTTGAATTTCAATCTAAAAAGTGTCTCTTCTTGTCCATTCACACTATCAGGCTGCAGCTAACATAAACTGTGGTCCACAAAACCATTCTATTTTTCTGTGTAAGAGAATATGCATTTTCAGTTTGTGCATGTCTGCTTTATATCCTTTAAATAAAATGACCATTTTTTTTCTTTTTGTCTGCATGGCTCAGGAGGGGGAAATATGGCCCAACACCCCTGCACAGTTCAACATTGTCTTTAAGCCTGAAGAAGCCAAAGTATACCAGCAAACCATATACTGTGATGTCACAGGTCAGTGCCTGAACACAAAATGCGATCCTCATTTAGGTTTCACATGATAAAGCACAGTGTTGCATGCATTGTTAAAATTAATTACAACCAAACGTCTAATTTTAAGCCACACTAGCAGCCTGGTTCCAGGGAATGACCAGTAGGAGATATGTTAACTTTAAGCAGGAGGGATGGACACAGTGTGTTTTTGGCACCTGTCTTTTTGCGAATAGTGCAGAAGTAATGTATGTAATTCCTCTGTAGATGCTTGTGAAGCTCAGAGACTTCCCATACAAACGAATGATCAACTTCCAACTTGCTTAAATACAGCCTCAGAGAGCTGTTGGACTACTGCAAACATGTCATAGAGAGCTGAAACCACCTGAGCTTCTGGGTTCTATTGCAGAAATTAAAAAAATATATATATTTTAAATCCCAATGACTTTTTAAACTATGCTAGTAGCTAAAAATCCAGCCTGGGAACAGGATTTAACTCTCTTGAAGCAGATGGGCTACAGCAGCAGAAGATTACAATGCCACTTTATAAGGTACATCTTGCTAGCTTATAAAGTGGCCAGTGAGTGTTAATTAATGTGTCCTAAACATTGCCATCAGCTTAGCAATAGTCATATCCAGTAGACCAAGAGGCTATTGGTGAAACTTGAACAACATATTAAGGACCCTACCCTGGGTCAAATACCAAATAGTACCAAAGGACTGGGGTTTGTCAGTGGTCACAGTCTCAAACTCATAAATTAAAAAATGGGTAGCAAAGCAAAGTATGATCGTGACCAGAAGACTTCATGTCCATCTCAACTAGATGTAGATATAGTTTGACACAGCATTGTCAGAGGTTTTTAAACATTGAATAAAAAGGTGTTGAGTTGTCCTTTCCATGTTAAAATCTGCATCAAATTATAACGAGCCACAGGTTAGTTTGATGGTCAAGGGAAGAATGTGTTTTAAGGCTTACATTTACAACAAGTTAAAAGTAACACTTCACACAAAATTGGCTTGTTTCTTGAACCATAACGCTCTTAGCACCAGAGGATAACTCTTTTCTTTTGTTTGTTCTTCAACACCTTGGAATTGATTGTTTTAGCAACTTCAAGCAGACTGTTCACTCCTGCTGTAAATCAATAACTTCAGCTTTCTCATAAAAGATTCTCCTTCCCTCAGTGGGTTGGTGCAGACAAAGGTTAGACACACAAGTCTGGGTAGTAAACCGTGTCTGTCTGTTTGTTTGTTGTCAGTCAAACTACTGCTCCTCTCTCCTCGTTGCTTTCTCTTCTAATGTTGCCTTCTCCTTCAGTGTATGACATCCACAGTCAACGTGGTTGAAGCCCCACAAATGAACCCGTAAAAACCGCCATCATGCTTTTACCACTGGATGACTGATAGCTACTTGATCTTATTTTCATATTAGACAATGCAGTCATGAGGCTCCAATATATTAATCTCATCCCACTGGCAGTAAAAGATTGTTGGGAAATTTGCATGTGGCCGCCACGTGTGTCTCCTGAGCCGGAGGCCAGATTTACATTAATTTCCATGTTTTCTGAGGGAGGTGATGGCCTGACCAGGCCAGGTCAATGTCAGCCGGACTGGAGACTACAGTGCCCTGATTCTTCACTGTGCAAGATGCTTCAGAAGCTTATTCAGCAAAACTCTTATGCCCTCTAATAAGTTCACAGAGAGAGCAAAAGTAGAAAGAAGCTGCAGTAAAGTAAACGCTTACTCTTCAAATTGGAAACATTAAAAAAAATTTTTTCCAGTTCACCTGTATAAAATCACTTTGATATGTTTAACAGCCCTATAGTATGTTTTGTGGCTTTCTCTGTCTTTAACTTTGTTGTGAACATTTCCCTGTCTCTGTCTGTGTGTGTGTGCATTTAGGCCGTGAATCGAGGTTGCCTCTCACAATAAGAGCTGAGGGCATGGGACCTAATCTCCAGCTCGACTATGACCTGATGGACATGAAAAACGTATTCATTGGTGACAAAGACTGTTATAAAGTAAGAAGGGTCAAGCCAAAGTAAACCGTTTTATCCATTCTGAAAAGCATGAGTTAGACATGCTTGTAATGTGATTAGCTTGATGTATATAATTTGTACTAACTGTGGAAATGAATGTAGTAACATCAAGTCTATAAATAAGCTAAATAGCTGACAGTAATCAATTTATAGAAATAACGTAACATAATAAGTTGCTTAAAGGTTAAACCATGTTAACAATGTAGTGTGAACAGTGAAATATAATACATCCTTGGTCGTGCTGTGAGACTGTGTCAGTAGGTGTTTAGATTCAACTTTTGCAGCTGATTTTTTTGGTGTGATTCTATGTTGTTACATTTTATTGTGTTCATGTTATTTGGTCCTTATAAACAATGTAGCATATCCTAAACCTTTGTTTTTTGCATTAACTTCATATTGACATTACCTTCTATCTTTATCAATGACCAAACAGAGGAGATGCAAGTGAGGGCACTTTCTTAGTGTCATATTTGGTGACATCCTTGTTTTTATGAATCTCTTTTTAGTGCTGTCATAACATCTTCAAATTGTCTTCAAGAGCCCAATTTACACTGTTATTTTTCTATTAAAGCTGAACTCAAGTGGATAATGTAATTAAACATAAATGCATATTATTAACATGCATGTTGCTTGATATTGGCAATAAGATTCATTTAAGAAAAACATGGCTTGAGTGTTCAATCGGTGGATTCTTCATTTTGTCCAGGTGCAGCTGTACAACAGAGGACTGATTGATGCCCCTTTCAGGCTGTCATGTCCTGACACCACATTCGGCCGCTGTTTCTCCTTCAGTCCTGAGGAAGGTGTTGTTCCCTCTGGGGCCTGCCAGATTGTAGAAGTCACCTTCCACAGTCGCATCTTGGGAACTTTCTCTGAAGACTTGCTGTTAACTGTCACAGGACAGCCTCAACCACTTACTGTGACTTTCAGGTGAAGTTAGCCAGCTCAGCAGCTCATACTGTGACAGAACATTCAGATTTTTTCAAGCATATAGAAAACATCACCATTAAAAATGTCCAGTGTTGCTATTCAAAGTAACGGTGTCTCACAAATCATGTTCGTCTTCTTTTTTCAGGGGTTGTGTCATTGGTCCCACATTCCACTTTAATGTTTTAGACCTCAACTTTGGAGATATAGCCTTTGGTGAGTTGCAACATTTTAAGTATTTAAGTTGCTATCTAATATTTATTATTCTCCAAAGCCTCTTTAAGTTCCTCTTTCCTCCAGCTTTGTCATCTATTTCTCTCTGCAGGTTTCCCACAAACCTTGATTTGTACCCTTAACAACACCTCCTTTGTGCCAATGACCTTTGCCCTGCGTGTCCTGGGAGATGGATTGGGGTCTCCCAGTGTTGCTAGTGTCAAACAGGCATCCGAGGTGTCCAGGAACAATTGGAAGGGCAGTGCTGCTAGAGGCCTTCATGCACGGCCTGTGGAGTTCACCGTCACACCTGCTGCAGGCTCTGTGCCTGCCATGTCAGATGTCTCTATTAAGGTAAAGTAGATTAACAATTGGAGCAGGGAACCCATTTAAATTAATTCATTTCAAAATGAACTTTCATGATCTGAAAAATGACTGTGAAAGGGTCAAAGTTCTGAGACTAAAACACAGAACAACGACAAACACGTCCACAGCCATTTGGAAGTACACAGTGACATGGATCCGCATTGTTTTGTCATTAGCGACCTGTCAATCAAATGTAGCCACGCACCAAATCATACCCTGCTTTATCATCTATTTTCTTCTACTTGGGATGAATATTTACTCAGTGAACATTATATGTCTTGAAGAAGACTTCAAACTAGCAATTGAGACCATGATCTCGCCATGATAATAAATCAAGTGAGAAGTAGTGTCACTTTGTATTGTGATAGATAGGACTAGACTTCTTTTGCAACCAACCAACCCCTGTTGGAAAGATTGCAGGCCTATGGTGCTTCAGGGTTTGCTTCACTGCTCAGACTGATAGGTTGCCGCCTGATGTGTAGCATATGTCAATGAAAAAGTAATAAATATACATACTATATACAGTTGTAAAAAGATGGTAACAGTTTTTTTTAAAGTATTAAGAAGTATATAAAGACAAAGGGACAGTGTCAAATTGATGAGGTCAAGAGTTCAGCAGTCTTATGACCTGTGGGATAAAGCTGTCCCTGACCCTGGTGCTGTGGGGACTGGATGCTGCAGTACCGTCTGCTAGGCAGCAGCAGCAGGCAGAACAATTTGTGTCTGGAGTGGTTGGGGTCTTGGGAATAGCTTCTGTGTAGGAATAGTCAGTGAGATGGACTGGTGATATTGTCCTCTGCTTGGCATACTCAGTCGTTTGCCCACCATAGTCAGTTAAACCATAGTTGACTGAATAAATGGTAGATCTTAAGAAACAGCTCAACAGGGATAATTATTTTTCAGAAAGCATTTCTCCATGCCATGAAAAACTTTCAGCACATTATTCTGGTAATGGGGTTAGAAAATTGACTTTACATCAAGGCTGCCAAGATATCTGCGAATAAAACTGATTTTTCCTGCCTCCAACTATCATTACTATATCGGCCTTTGAAAAATTCACCATTACTCTGGATGTTTTTTCTGTTTCTAGTATTTATGTTAAGCTAACAGTCTCCTGGCCTCTTATTTATAACATGTGAATATGTAGACGCAAGAACAATATTGATCTTTCCAAAATGTCAAACTATTCCTTTTCTAAGTGAAATTTGGATTGCAAGTTATATTTTTACTTTTTTAATCTTTTGTGTTCTCAATCTATCTCATACTGTGTATAATATATACAGGTGACGCTGTGCTCCAACACAGTCAAGAGATACAGGGTGGCGCTGGTGGTGGATGTTGAGGGTGTTGGGAAGGAGATCATGGCCCTGCCTATCAATGCCAGGTTAGACACATTTACATGTGAACTTACACACACTCTTTGATGGACACTCATACTCAAACATTGTGTAGGTTGGTTATAGTAAATTAGCTTTGAGGTCTTTCGCAAGGTGAAGTAAAATACTCGTTTTTACTTAGACATTATTGGGTCAGATGTCCTGTATTTTTTCTCCTCTCACATAGCAGTGTTTGATCTTCTCCATTTTAAAAAGATACTTCTTAAAAAATGAATGAATAGAAATGAATCACCAGCCCTTGTTCTAAAATGTGTGTTACAACTATGTCACAAGATGCCATAAAACAGCAAAGGTTCAACTCGCTTTTTACAAACTCTCCGACCCCCTTTTCTCTGAAAGTAAAGTACCTTTTATCTGACACTAACCTCTGCTGTGCTTCTGGCTGCCGCTGCTGCTTTGACAAGCTGTGAATGTGTTCCATTGAACTTCCATACAGGTGTCGACAAATCAGTGGAGTATGTGTTAAATATTCAGAGCCTAATTTACATAATAATACATTGGAATGTCACCTGCACCATCCCTCAGAATAGGGGAATGGTAATCTGACTTCCTCTCTGCAATCACTGTCATTGTAAATTTATGAATCAGTTCTAATTAATAGACTGCAGTTTTGGCATGATGTCATGCAATTACTGTTGTGATTCATAAATAAGCCTCAGATCTTTTTCTCCTCCCCTCCTCTCTCTGTTCATTTCTCTTTGCTGATAGATGTGTTGTTCCTGATATTGTGGTGGAGACTCCAGTGTTGGACTTTCAAAAATGTTTCCTTGATCACCGCTATGAACAGCGAGTGTGGCTGACCAACACCAGCTCCCTGCCTGCGTGCTACGGCATGCTCGATCAGGTAGAGAAGTAGATCAATTCAGTAAATGATTTATTTATGTGTTTGTATTATATTATATATTATATGTGACTCAGTAATATTAACAAGCACAAAATCTGTCAAGACCAACACACACTCACAGGCTAATGTCTAGCTAAATATAGCAATTTGGTAGAGGTGAGTGACATGACTAAAATATAACAACTTAAAAGACCAATCCAACATTTTACACATGTATTGCTAGAGGAAGGATACTGCTCAAAGGATATCTGTTCAAACTAAAGGCAGTAGTTGGTTATCTTAGCTCAGCATAAAGACTGGAAGCACAGGGAAACAGCTGCCCTGGTTGTGTCCAAAGGTTTCCTCATGAGCACCTCTAAAGAGAACTACTTAAAATGTCTTTATACATTTTTTGGACTAAACACACAGTAACCTATGACAATATTAACTTGTTTTGAAGTCAGAATACCAGAGTCTTACATTAGTTTTTCAATGAACTTTCAATGAAAATATATTTTTCCATTTTGAATGTAGAGTCTGACCCACATCACTTACATTGAAAATGCATCATGGCATTGATATGCTAATTATTGTATGAACAGAGAGAATAATTACATTAGGGAAAAATCTGCTTCAATGTCCACTCGACTATGTGGTAAGCTAAACCTCCTTGCGTCCTGCATTGGAGCACTGGAACAATGCCGGTCCAGCTTATTTGTACTCAGAACAAGTAGTTGCACCAGAAACTCCCAACAGCTAACTTCTGGTTTCATTTGAATAGATATAAAATGAATCAGATTTGAATAGTAAAATTAGTCAAAAAATGTGTGCAATGAATTACATACATCACTTTCACAACCTCAGTTTCTGGGAAATGTCTTTTTGGGTTTCATAACATTATGTGACTGACCTGGAAAATGTAATTCAGCAGTTTGGCCACTATGTCAGATTGGCTCCAAAACCAACAATCTTCCTGGGGGCTTAACATGAGCAGTCAACCTAACTGGCTTGCTCACTACAGTTCTTGACATCCTAGCTGCTTATTCTTGCTCTCTCAGGATTGGGGTGGAGGCCTTAGTTGATAGTGTTTGTGTAGTTACCATGGAAATGACCCTCACTGCCAGAGGGGGAGAATAAAGTTCCTAAAAGACTAAAGTAATTGGTACAAATGGCTGAAAATGAAATAATTTTCTATCAGCAACAAAGTTTTTGTCTCCAATTAATTTATCTCTTTGTTGAGAATCTATTATGTACAATAGATGTTGGCTCTCTATGCTTTCATTAACAAGCGTAATATCTGTGTGTGTCATCTTTTTCAGGAATATGAGGAGAGTCCGTCACTGCTTTTTGGCAGTTCCACACCCAGAGGAGTGATTCCTCCTCACAGTTCAGAAGAGCTTCCTGTGTTTCTGCTGGCTAAGGCTGTTGGAAGGCAGCAGCACGCTCTACGCATTGCTGTGTTCGGCAGCATCCAGCCACCCCTGGTCAGTGGAAGTCAGTGTGTGTTTGTGTGTTCTTCTGAGTGTGAAAATCTGAATATCTTTTTTTGTCTAAATTCACACACACAGTATCCAGTGTATGCCAAATAAGAGAGTGTCTCTTCTGTTCTTTGATCCACATCTGTGTTGTTCTGCTCTGTTCCAGGAGGTGGTCTTATCATGTATTGGGCAGGGACCGTTGGTTCATGTTCAGAGCCCACAGCTGGACTTTGGCACCATCCCAGTTCTAACAGACATTACTAAGGTCCTGCAGCTGTCAAACCAGTCCCCTATTCCAGCCCACTTTACTGCTCGCATGGTACAAACACACCCACACAGAAAACACAGCTGAACTCATATTTGTGCTGTTGATCTAGTGGTAAGATGTTGCAGTCTAGGAGCAAACAGTAATGAAATGGTTTTAGTGGTAGATTTGATGTCTATCAAACAAACTTGCTGAGCTGGCTACCCATTTAGTGGCTATCTTCCCCTGTTCTTGTGACTAATTATTTTCAGTCTAATTCGATATGTGATTAATGAGTTAATAGGTTCAATGCTTGGTTCGCTCTTGAAATAATTAGTTGCCCGTTCAATTTAAGTAGAGATTAAGTGATTTTCCTCAAAGTGCACTCACTTTGAGGAACCAGTCAGTGACATTTTGTCAATGTTCAACTTGGATTGTCTTCCCGTTTCTAGCCTCTACAAAATCTGTAGTCTTCACTACCAATGTCATAGCTTTCAACGTCAGGGCTGCCTCGTTTTTTTTAGGAATACATTTTTGGTACGATTGAGCAATGTTACATTCAGGAAATGTTAGCTTCTCTAGGTATCACAAAACTCATTAAAAGGTGAAGTCTATGATTATACAAAAAGAGATTAGATTGCAAAGATTAGATTGGAATTGTTCTCTCCACCATTAAAAGTAAATAGTAATGTCCTGCCTATGTAATTTATCCTGCTTACTCAGGGTAAAAGAAACTTTACCAGGACCTGAGATCTACAGTTCATCATATCCTGAGTCTCACTTGCCTTCTGAAAGCCCTTCTCTTGCTCTGCATCATCTTGTCACTCTATCAGACGCAGTGACTCAATACTTCCTGAAACGGCATAGACACAGCACAGATGCACACACACAAATTTAACACAAACATACAATGGCAACCCTGGTGTAACTGCAGTTGTGTGACCCTGTCCTCTCCTCTGAGGCAGTGTTGAGGGAAGGAGTTTCCCTCTGCACTCTCAAGCATCAATCGATGCAGATTCTCCTTGAATTACACTACATCTCACTCAATAGGCTGGCGGAGAGCCACTCAAATAGACCTGATGACTGAAGATTGCTGGGATATTGCGGAAGACATCAACACTTTCTTGTCATTTAGGTGACCATCTGTGAGAAACGAACCAGGACCCCATCCCTAATTCAGCTGTGGTTTTTATTGATTATTCTATTCAGTGTCAGTGATATTGAGACAGCCACATTGAGTAAAGTGTAGAATAGATGTCCAAGCATAGAAAACTCGCTTCCTTATGTGCCAACAGATTTTTCTGTAGTCTATTTTTCTTTTTTGTTTAGAGAATATGATGAGATATAGAGCTAAATATAGAAACCACATTACATGCTTCCATGATGTGGACAATGAAAAAAAGAAACCAGAAACATGAGATCCAGGTTAAAATATATTGATTTTGTTGTGCTGCACGATATTTCACAGGAGAATTGGCCGCAGTAGTCTCTTCAGAGTCAATGCAGGATGTATGCAGTTTTATGTGCCCTGATATCTGTACAGCATACAGCACCCATTTGGATCCTAAGCCCTTCTGACTTGTGCTGCATTCAAAAGCAATCAATGCTAATCAAGCAGTGGGCTGCAGCAGGTTTGATGTGATTATTGAGATTCCAGTCGTCTTGCTCCTCTCTCTGGGGAGTCAACCCCCTGCTCTTTCTCCTCTTCTGACTCCACCCATCACTTTACAGTGATCACCCTTGTATCGACCCACACAAAGTTCGCTTTCTCCGGCTACTTCACCCGGTCGTCCAAACGCTGAGAAAGTGATCTATGACTCCTAAAGTCACTTACTGGTGCTTGTGTGAGGCATCTTCTTTCAAATGGCTGCAGGAATGTTCTGTAAGGAAGTAGCTTTTAACAGAAACATCGAACCCAAATTCCATATTTCATTTGTTGAATATGATTATAAGTACAGTTTCTGCTTCAGTACGGCAACACGAATGTCAATTGCAGTATTTGAGTTAAGGCATTCTTTCCTATGATGAACAATCCATCGTGTGTATCGGCTTTGAAAGTGCCCAAGCTTCACTGCATCTGTGGGAAGCCCATTCTCAAAATCCCAATTAAAGGTTTATCTTCCAGCCATTCATCAACACAGTTGCTCTATAGAATATTGATTGTGATCCAGACCATTGCCTGGTCAGATATATATACAGTACAGTGAGGACAGTGAAGGGCTCTGTTGGAGGCCTGGAGATGAGCATTAGATTTACATCTGTTTTCTCATTACATACTTTGGACTTTATTCAAATAAATGCAGTTGAACGATCCACAGAACTGGGAAAAAGAAGAACTATTGAGTTTGTCCTGCAGCAGTCCCCTTTTTATGCCCACATCAAAGAGAGTGTAGATGTGAGACAAATAACATTTTTAAGTTATCCATTTGTTAAGGCTTTTAGTTATAGAAGCAAATTTAAACATAGGATGCACTAAATTCCTTCTTTACCACTCCAACCATCCATCCATTTTCTTTTGCTCATCCGGGGCCAGGTTGTTTGAGCAACAGGCCAAGCAAGGTATTCAAGACATCCCTTTCTCCAGCTACATTTTATAGCTCTTTCTGGGGAATCTTTAGGCGATCCTGCAATAGATGAGTTGAATAACCTCTCCGACTTGTTCTTGGTCTACTCAGAGTCCTCTTACCAGTTCAACACGCCTTGTAAAACCTCCAACGGGAGGTGCCCAGGAGACATTCTAATCAGATGCCTGACCAACTCAGCAGGTCCCTCTTGATGCAACAGAGAAGCGGCTCTTCTTCTATCTCACTCTGGGTGTCCAAGCTCTTCATTCTATCTCTAAGGCTGAGCCCAGTCACCCTACAGAGAAAACTCATTTCTGGCGCTTATATCCCTTATCTCTTTCTTTTGGTCACTACCCAAAGCTCCTGACCATGATGGAGGGCCGGAAGGTAGATGGACTGGTAAATTGAGAGGTTTGGCTTCTGGCTCAGCTTCCTCTGCATTACAACTGTCTGGTACAATGCCTGCTCCAAACCGCCTGTCTGTCAGATCTCCATTTTCCCCTCACACATGAACAATATACTGATACTTGAACTCCTTTGCCTGGGGCAGTTATCCACTGCCAACCTTCTACACAAATGTACATCTATATATTATTCTCTAGCCTTTATCATAATCATTGTAGAAGATAATTCATCTTACTTATGTCAGGTGGGGAGCCACTGCTCTACCTTTACCTTGAGGATCTTATGCTACACTGAAATATTGATGTGATTATACAGCTATATGATACACACATCTATCATTCCAGGTCTACCATAGCATAGGCCTCAATGGTGTGTGCAGCACAGTCAAAGGAAAGTGCCCCACAGGAGAGATATTTTTACATATCACATTTCAGTCAGCTTTATGCCACTCCTACAGATGCAGAGGCAGGCATCCTGTCTGTAAAGGAACTGATTGTGTTTGTTTTCTCTAGAGCCGTGGAAAATCCATTTGGCGAGTTGAGCCCAGTGAGGGGGAAGTGCCACCAGAGAGCCAGCTGGAGCTGAGAGTAGTGGCACACCTGAAGGACACGCTTTACTTCCAAGCCAAGCTGGAAGTATCCATTCAGGACAGTCAAACACACACCGTCCCTGTCTCTGCAACAGGCACTGGAACCACAATTGTCAGTGACAGGCCGTTTGCTCCCAGCCTTGATCTTGGCACATACTTCAGGTATAACGAAATAAGTCACACTCATTTGTCAAATATTGACTTAATAATAGTTAAACATGTAATTAACAGAATCCATGAAATACATGGTTATTACCCAACCTATTTTTATTGAATGTCTTTTTATATTATTTCTATTACTTTTTACATTGTTACTTATTTTATTATATTTTTTATTCTTTATGCTCAGTTTATTTCTGTCTTTCTCTTTTTTTTTCAACCATAACTTCAATTTCTTAAAGAAATGTATAACTATGAGGCTGGGCTCATGGGGTTGGGTAGGGATAATAACAAAATGGGTATTTAGAAAATAAAATGTAGTACTGACAGTTTTTCTCCCCTCCTTTCTGTCCTTTGTATGCTCTATAAGCCATGGGTCATGCAAGTACCACTTCAAGCTGACCAACCATGGCCAGTGTATGCAGCGGATGTACTGGCGGACTGATGGCTCCCTGCCCTCCACAAAAACTCCAAAAGGAGGAAGCTTCTCTGGTCGAACCTCCCTGTCCCCCATCTCCACAAAAACTCGAAAGGGGAGAAGCTTATCTGGCCGAACCGTCCTGCCCCCCATCTCTGATCCCAGGATGAAGGATAGTCCGGGCCGTAGATCTTTGCCCTCCTCTGGCAAAGAGAAGCCGGTGTTCAGCCTCAGGCCTTCTCGTGTGGAGCTTCCTCCAGGCTGCTCTGTTGACATGGTGCTGATGGGATCTTCAGACTCACCCAAGGTGAGACAGTTTACTTGCAAAAAGATAATTAACTCAAACTCTGAATTTTATAAGCACAACCAGAGTGTGTCCATTTGATTAGATGCATGTTGTAGTAGATGAGTTATGTAATGAGAGGCCATTCAGGCCGTAATTCATACTTTATCACACACTCTAGAATAATTTAATACAGACACAACTATCCTCTTCCACACACACTATTTTACACTCTTACATTAACAATCACATTCTCCTATACACTTTTGTCTGTGCCATTGGTACAACAAGCCAAACAACCAAATACAAATCAGAAAACTACTGAAAAGCAAAAGGTCTGGTGGGCTGGCCAAAACCAATAAAAGAAAGGGGCACTCTTGGTCCGACCCTCAATGGGCTGGGAGATCCAGAAGAACAGAACCATAACATAATTGAAACAAAAAAATTTAAATAAAATACAGAAAAACAAAGCCACCAGTCTGACCAGAAAAGAAAAGAAAAGAAAAACCAAACCCCTCTTTATAAACTTCCCTCAATCATCCTCAATGAGTGCACCTGAGTGAAAGCACAAGACTCAAATGGATGACGGACTCATGACAAGAGGAACCATAAATCATAATTATATACATACATAGCTTTACGTTCTTAGAAACACTATCATTCTCACATGTCATCTCACCATCATAATCTCACATACACCAAGAGACTCTCTATAGTAGTGTATGCAAGTTAGAATAGTGGTGTGTATGAGAGAGAATGATATTTTTTCACATGAGAGAAATTGTAATGTGTGTGAAAGAGCTATTAAGTTGCTCCCTGTCAACCATCTTCTCACATCTCAGTCGATGTAGGGAAGGTGGGCCATGTCGGTGAAATCTCTCCATGTATGAAGATAAGCATTCAGGAACTGAGAATTTTGCATCATATACCTGATATACATGTACAGTTCATATGTTCTTGTCTTCCCCCAGGTTGTGAAGGAGCGTCTGGTGTGCCATGGCATAGCGGGTCACCAGGGCTGTCAAGAGCTCATCATGTCTGTAGATATCAGCTGCTGCTTTGTGGCTCCCATGCTCAGCATTTCCTCCAAGCTGCTGAAATTCTACATAGAGAAGGTTGGTCACAAACGAATCTCTCCGGGATATCTTATGTTATAATTTTAATACATATATCTGTAATGTATCCCATAGAAACCTGCCTATTCAATGCCATCAAATTTTTTTGTAAGCATAACATAAGTTTGAAGCCTTTTGGGATGACGTGGCAGGTAGGTGAATAATTTAAATGAATTACTCACAATTCTGCAAAGTTTAGTGAAGGCTGTTAAATTTGATCAGATAACAGTGTATAAGAAAAAAAATAGAAAAGGAAGCCTTTCATTTAAGTTTCCTGTTCCTCAAACTTGTCCTTATGTTGCTGAATTAAATATGAATGTGTCTTACAGGTCCCAGGAAAGAGACTAATGCCGCTATACGAGAAGCTGATCTTGGACAATGTGTCATCTCTGCCTCTATCCATGGAGCTCTGTCTCGTAGAGCCGTTCTCTCTGTGTGAAGCCTCTGGAGCTCATAGCCAAGCTACCACTAAGGTACACCTCCCTCCCTGTTAGTTAATACTAATTAATACTTTCATACTACAAAATACTTTTTGTCATTTCAAGTTCCAGGAGCAAGAAGAATCTTCTACCAATACCAGTGTTTGTGACTAGCAAAAGTAACTAGCTGAGGATATTTTAAAGATTTGGTGGAGAGCTGTTGTTTTTCACTTGGATCAACTTAATCTAATTATTCATTATGTCAAAGTTGTTGGATTGGTTTAATATATTAAAATAACTGTCAATCAATTTGAGGGGGGATATCAAATGTGGTGGAAAATGTTTATAAAGTAATTAAACATAAAGGATATAAATTCACACATTAACGCATTAATAATTACAATCCAGAATTTGAACATAAATGATAATATAAAATTAAAAAAAACGTAATGCAGAGAATGAGGCTTTTAGGAAAGCCAGTGCAGGAATAAATATGAAAAATATGATCACAACCACCAAAGTCAGGTAAGTGCTTTCTTCAATCTAAGATCGTGTATTGAAACAACTTAAATGTAAAGTTAGCTTTTGAACTTTTCTGTATAATTTTATTTCTCTTTTTAATAATTCCACCAACTTTTCTTTTCTATCTCTGCACATTTTCTACCTCATTCAAATTCCTTTACTGTCAGAGCTTTTTATATCTCAAGCACTAACCTTAAATTATCAATGGAAAGTACTATTCAGCAAAATAATTCTGCGGAGCATGTTCTCCTCAGATTTATACCCAGTGCCTTGCTCAAAGGTAGGTCCCTGTTGGCCCACGTTCAGCTCCATCCAGGGACCATTTTTACGCATCATTAATATGTTATTGCTCATTTTGTATTTCTGCTCTTGATTTATATTTCACCATGAATGTTGCATAGCTGAAACTTGATTTGCATTAAGAGACTATAAGTGCAATCCAGGATTAACCTTAGCCCTGTGGTGAGGGCACTGCCATAAGTGCTACTGAGTGCGTTCAATGGTATCTAGAGGTAATGGGAATCATTTAGAGCACAAACAGTACACAAATGCTGATGACTGATCGATCTGTTTGTGTTTGAAATGATCAGAAAGTAAATGTGGTTCAGGTGGCAACAAGATAGTCGACAATAATATCTCCTGCAATCATTACTTCCAAAAACAAGGGAACAATTTGAGCAATAGATGTTTACTGCTAACATCAGATTCAGTGTTGCTGTTCATCTTGTCTATAGTGGACATGTGTGTACAAATTAGTAGCACTGAAGTTCACTGAACTTAACCTTTCGATTACTTGCAATCAGTTTCATAACTTATAATAAAAACCTTGTTACCGTGATAGATGTAGGGCTTGCTTTAGGCAGCAACCCAATTGCCTCCATAGTATCAAGTAGCTAAAAATGCCTCATCATCAACAGCTAATTTTAGTACTTAAGGAGTCAAGCTCATCCTTGACAGCAAGCAGTGTAAGAGCCAATAGGCACGCAGAACACTTGTACCAAGATCTGCTAGTGATTGGCTGTATAATGTTACACATCATAGATGCATGCAGGAAAATTACTACGTTATGCACAGAGATGGGGCTATATAATTAAAGATTCATTCCATAAAGTGTAATGATTTATCAAGTAGACTTGTATTAGTTTATTTCCAGAATGCCCATGTCTTCATTTTGTCGCAGCTCTAACATTCATTCTGAGAGCTGATTTAAATGTGGGATTGGAATCCACATCAAAATGGTTTTAAAGCCCCTGGCAGGTTCCTGAATCAGGCTAAAGAGAAGCAGGGTCTTTTGATAAGCCTGGGTCCCATGGCAGGATTACAATAAATGTCTCATTAAACTCTGGGAGGGTTTTTTAAAAGAGTTGTGAACTTGTGCTTTGGGAGTCATCACATAAAAATATAATTTTATAATTTTATATTAAGCATACAAGACCAGATATAAAAAAATCTCTTTTATGTTGATTAGTTTACCTAAAAAGCCTCTGATTCTAACTATAGCAAAGTCAGTGTGATTCCTCCAATGCCTTTATGTAACATATTTTAACTACTCTGTATCTTTTCCAGTCCATGGTTTTAGGTGAGGGGAAGCAGGCTGAGGTGTGGATCTGCTTTAATCCATCTTACTGTCAGGATCGAGTGTCACAAGTCACGGATGAGGTAACAGTGATGCTTTTTTGGTAAAAATGTCTTACATAATGCTTTGCTTTTTCATCTGGGGTCATATTGTGACCTTCCTAGCACACCAAAGCTTTGTCCGTGTGGCTGTGGTTCCCAACATGGGTTTTATGACTTTGTGGTCACAAGATAATTAAAGGGATGAGAAAAAATATGTTTATTACTTCTGTTTATCCTCCTGGAATTTTTTACTTCCAAATAATATAATCTGCAGTCTGTGATATGGGGTATGGATAGTATTGCTTTATCAAAGGGGTCACAAGCCCATTTATTCAAATATGTAATTTACTTGAGAATTTCTAATTCATGCAGTTTAATACTTCTACTCTATTTGTTTGACACCTTTACTTTCTCTTCAGATTACAATTTTTGTATCTCTAAATCTGGTGATTTTGACTTGATTTTTTTATAAACTGCCTTATAAAGTAATCCTTTTTGCATCAAGAAAATGTTTCTACTCTTTAACCAAAATAAATTATTCAAAGATAGCCCTATTGGATTTGGCTATAAAATTCTGAAAGCTGAAAATAGGGCAGTGTTTCTTTTCTTTTTAGAGATATGAGGACAGCCTGTGATGATCTTATAGAATATGATGCAAGCTGCAGATTTAACCATCCAACAGTGTGTGAAGTGGTTAAAATAAAGACAGCCTTTAACATCTACAGCAGTAAAATGCAACATATGCATTAACCCAGCAGTAATATTTATATGAAACATCATGTTTAATAAAAACCCTGATGGGGAACGTTTTTCTGTACTTTAAATTTTGATACTTAAAATACATTCTGAAATACTCACATTAATTTTACTTGAAATAAAATGTCAAAGCATGATTTTTATTTATCGTGGAGAATTTTCACTGTGTGGTATTAGTACTTATCCTGAAGTAAAGGATCTGTATATTTCTTTCACTATTGCACAACAATAGTGGGGACTACTGACTTTAAATTAACAGTTTACTTACTTACATCACTGAAAGATTCATCTCTATCCACTATTTCAGACAAATACATCTTTCTTTGACTTTTCTTTTTCAGTTCCTTGAGATACACTACCAGGGACACCCACAGCAAGACATGGTGGAGCTGCACGCTGAGGTCCACTTCCCCAACCTCCACTTCTCCTCCACCACAGTGGAGTTTGGCTGTGTGCTCAACTGCACGAGGACTCGCAGGACAGTCTCGATCACTAACTGCTCCCCGCTTCCTGTGTCCTACCAGTGGGCTTTCCTGGATGACCAGAACCACTGCACCATCAGGTATATTTACACTGAGAGATGTCCACACATGGTCATATCAGTTTACATTCATACTTGTGTTAAGAGCACACCCCACACCTTATACACTGTATAGGATAGTAACTAATGTGGAGCTGCAATGATTTGTTGAGTAATCGATTAGTCTATCGAAAGAAAAATAATTGCCAACTATTTTGATAATTGATTTATTGTTAAAGTAATTCTTCACGTATTTTAGATCATCTTAGACTGAATATACTTTGGAATGACTAAACAATACTTTTAACTACATCACCTTGCACCTATTGAAACTCTGACATTTCACAAATGAATTGTATAGTATGGCATAGATCATTGATTTTAAATGTTACTTTCATAGTGTCGTAGGTCTATGAAAACCTTAAACAGCCTTTCTTTGTAAGACCTTCTGGAATGCTGCTACTTGATTCCTGCATTACACCTTTTTCATTATAGAACAAAAAATGTTTAGGACTGTAGAATCCTGAGATTCAGGGTCAGGAACAGAATGGATCTCAGCCATATATTAAAACTGTCCACTGGGATGAGTTAGTACAGCAGCTATACACTTAACCCTCTGAATTGAGAGCCAAATCCATTATAAATTCTCTGGGGAAGACAAATCTACTGATTGTGTACTTAACGTTACATTGTGCCTCTCTCAAGCCTATGCTTTGGCTCCCCTCCCTTAAAGTGGACTGTGAATCCTATAGTAGTCTGTCTGCCTATGGCCTTGAACCAACTAAATGCTGAATCTTGACAAGATTTATCACCCTCTGTTTTCCCCTTCCCCCTCTTTCATCTATTGGTATGCTTTCTTTTTGCTCCCCTCCTTGTCCTCATCTTTAGGTTTTACATTGCCTATTTATCTTTCTTTTTTTAGTCCTCTCTTCCTGCTCTCCTGCCTCCTCTGCCCGCGCTCCTGCTCTCCACCAAATCCTTATCAACCTTCTCCTCTCTTTCTTCCCCTTTTCCCTCTTAGATTGTGACCTCTCTTAACAATCTGTCTCATAGGCTGTCCTGCTAATTAAATGGAGACCTCACTCTGTGTGCACTCTCTCTCTCTAAAGTCTCTCTTTCTTCTCACAAAACCTGCACTATCTAGCCATGTTCAGCTAATTACATCCGTATCAGTAATTACACCGCAGCGCTTGGAGAGGGGAATTTCAATAGAGCTAACTCTTTTCTATCCATCCATCCCACTGATAGATAAAGGCAGTACAATACATTTAAAGAGTGTAGCTTCTCAGTCTTTAGGACTCTATATCAGTGAGAAATAGCTCATGTGTGCATGATGGACTAGATCACTAGACATTTTTGCCATCTGGAGTTGAGTTACAAATCCCATCCTTTAAAAAAACAATAACAACCTTGTTGATTGCAGTATGCATATGGTGTTAAAAAGGCAACATGCACAGCATAGAAGCTGGATGCAATATCATCAGTGCTAGCTAGCCAGCATTGGTAAGCGGCATTTGTTATTCAAAATAAACAGCTAAATTCTTGTCGTGTCTTTTTGTCTAACCGAACATTGAACATGACATTTTAAAGTGACCCAACGTGACAGTTGACACCCTGTCAATAACAAAATAGTCCCGCCCTGAAGTATATCCTGCTTTATTTCCTATTTTATGCTAAATGGGACAATAATTTACAAATTTACAAAGACTTTTTGAGGCCAAAAACTAATTGAGAAAATGTTGACTGAGGTAATAAATCACCTGAGAAGTAAGTTCATTTTCTTATTGACTTCTTTACAATGAGACTTCTTTGCAACCAGTGGAGTCGCCGCCCTCTGTGCATTGTACAGGCTTCACTTTTCAGGCTCAGAGGATGAAATTGCTCAACGGGTAATTCCAGCTGCTTTAAAGGAAGTTGAGTTTAAGCCAGATGGTAATGGTGATCAACCTTGCATGATAATGCATTCAGTCTTTTAAACCTATTTAAGCTGTTAAATCATACCACAAAGCAAACATGGGAAACAATGACTGCAAATTCTAGCCATCCCTGAAGCCTCAAATTCATTCTACAACTCTTATTTGTCATCACACATCAAGAGCATTAGGTACATTGTGTTGAAATGGCACAAGAATTCTTAGAAATGACCAACTCTGAAATATCTCAAGTTCTTCTAACTTAGATATAGTACTAAGGTAAAAATACTGAGTTACTTTCACAACTGTGAAAAAGGAAGGTAACCCTTCTTGCAGGAAACTAAATGCCTCTGAGTCTTTGAAGAAGCTCATTTACATGGGAAACTAGTGGAACTGGTTATCCCTGTTGGTGCATTTTCAGTGGTTAACATTATGACTTAAACTAACAGGTAAATGTAATTTAAACAAGGGGTAATATTTCTGCTGTACGCTGATTAATAAACATGCATATATATTTACAGTTTATTTGAAATACTATATATGTCTTTCTTCTTTTCTGTCTCCATTAAATACTTCATATTTTCTCCAGAATCTAAGAAAAGCACATTACACACATAAACACAGAACACTGCATATAAAAAATACTTTTTCATTGACTTTACTGACTTTCTTTTGTGGACTTCTTTTACAAGAGCTATGGGCCATACATCTTTTTAAACATTTTTGGAATTTACTGTTTGTCTTCCAAGCCATTTCCAGCCTGTAAGTTAGTAGTTCCTCAACTTAACAACAAAAACTAGAAAAGCACTCGGAGAGCGCAGACCTCCGCCAAGGCAGCTCAGCCCCCCCTCGGCAATCTCCGTGGGTGCTCTGACCCTGAAGCACCCACGGAATCAGCGCCTATGGTTGTAACCAGTGATAGCGTCTACGAATCATCAAAATGTAATGTTCCTGGTATCATTGCAGACATTTCCTGAAAATTGAATCCAAATCTGTTGACAAATTCTCGAGTTATGTTGCTAACTAACTAACTAACTGACAGACAGACAGACAGACAGACAGACAGACAGACAGACAAACTCCGGGGAAAACATAATCTCCTTGGTGGAGGTAACAAAAATTGAAGTGACATTCTTATTTTGAGAGGGAACACAAACTAGGGTGAACATAATGTTCCGTCCTGTTGGGTTTAATTATAAGGAAAAGTTCTGCAATCAAAAGACAATTTAAAACATATTTCTTATAATTATAACTTTTTCTTTATGGAAGGTTGACTAGTTAAATCTGGATCATTCACAGTACTAAGGCCAACTTTTCTCTTCTTTTTCTTTTAACCCTGTTAGGCACATATACCAATTTGAACCACTCCACCCAAAGGCATTATTATTTTAGTGCCATAGATTGTCCAATCAGGCTTCCCTGACAGTTAAACATGCCTCTATTCTAACATTATAAAAGAAAAAAAGCATGGCAGTCCATTTTTTCTTCTTAAGTTTTGAGGCAGAAATGTTGCTGCCTAACACCAATGACCCGCATATCAGTGCTAAACTGTCTCTCTCTTTCTCTCCCTCTCTTACTCTCTCACACACACACACACCAACTGACGGTTACCCCAGTTGCCATTTGTCTGTACCACTTACAGTTTTTCCCAGCATCAAAATCTATCACACTTGCTCCCATCACTCCTTTTTTCCCCACAGTCTGCTGTAAGTGAGATGTTTGTGCTTCAGTAATCTTTGATGTGTAGATTTTTAGAGAGACTGAACATAGCGAAACAGTCACACCCACCCATGAAGGAAAGAATCGATGGGAGCGGGAGAGAGACAGATATGAGAATGTCAGAGTAGGCTATTTCTGTTTTGAGCGTCGCTCTTGCAGAGTCATCATCTGCTGTCTCACCATCTGTTCCTCTGTCCGCACCAGTGGGTTTAAACTCTTCCTAAAAAGCTTATTTTTTTCCACAGAGGGGGGGAGGGGTGTTGTGGGGTCTAGCAAACTCTTATCCTTAAACACACCTTATTTTTGAGGACACTGACCTACACTGTATGTTTGTCCCTGCATATTACATTGCTGGACATACTAATTTGTAATCTCCCCAAGGCCAGACATCAGGCCAGTTTGTCCCTAAAAGCATTATTCATCACAGACTGACCATACAACAGTGCCCCCTGCTGGTTGTATCACCACCATCCACTCATTACAAGCTGACACATCAGTACCACAGAATTCTTGGAAACTAGCTCACAAATGTGTTTGCAGACTTGAATACTGCCTTTTATGCATGCACATCCTGAGGCTCACACAGACATGCACACCAACACATACACACACTATGGCAATAATGTAGCCAGTGTGTGGTGATTTAATATAGAACTTGTCCAGCCCAGCTTTGAGATGGCTTCACTCACTAAATCTCTTTCATTCTCTTCCATGTTTATTCAGCACTTCACTGCAATCTATCCTGACCTGTTTCCTGCTGCTTGCCTATTAAAATTCCTCTTAATTATAGAACACTCTGTTTAATTAACTTGATGGATGCACCCAGTCTGATCCCACAGGGAAGGGGAGAGTAGAACAGAGAGAGAAAATGAGAGTCAGAGTTCTTTGGGGTGTGGGTGCTAAAGATTTTCTTCTCCACTTGGGTATTACAATATATGTTAATGATATATTGAATATACAACGGATGCTTATATAATTTGTGGTTGCCTTTTCTGTGTACAAGTGTTATTCTGCTACATCATGAACATCTTGAGTCTTTCAATTGTCTATTTTTATGTATTTTTTCTCTTTTTTCTCATTACTCATGTTTACTTCTTGTCATTGATTTTCTCCTTCTTTCATCTATTGTATGTCTGTTTACTTCCATTGTGGGAAAAAAATGAAAATTTCACTTCAGGGATGTTTTATTATCCTTTTGCCTTCATAGAGAGACAGAGATGCTGGAGGCAGAGAAGGAGCAGGCAAATCCAGAAAATGAGACTGAAGAAGGTCGGAGTTCCTCTGGATCGCTTTCTTCTGCCTCTTCAGTTCCTCTCAGCCCCAGGCCTGTGGCAGATGAACAGAGCAGCCCACAGCGACCTGTGGGTGTGGAAGAGGTAGGCAAATGCTCACTTATAAACAAATCAGGGTTTTCATGAGAGTTCCAGTCTGTCAGGGGAGATGGAGAGAGCCTGCAGCTAATGGGCAAGTCATTCTCTGTCTCTATGCTGCAGTGCTGTGGAGGTGGAAAACATGTAAAATGCCACACCCCATGCATATACACACATTTTTGCATTATACGCCTCATTGTGTAGATTCACCCCTTTCTTGTCATCGTGTAGAATATCGTTCTGCTTTTCAAAGCATCAATTTAAAAGAATGCTGACAATCTCTCACAACTCAGAGGTGTCTTCAAGATACTTCCCTGATTCATAACTTATAAAATGTATAATGTTTGCCATACTACCGTGATTAAAGAAAAGATCTACTTTTTTTTTTATTTTACTTGATTGCTTTGCTACCTGACCGTCTTGTAAGTGACCGCACCTGGCCAAGAAATAGGTCATAATTGTCCCTGATAAAATAACAGCTTTCATACGGACAGATGTGAGAGTGATCCTACCTTCTTATCTCAGTGGTGACAGGAGCATATTTATTAGCTAAAAGTTAGCGTTCCTTTAATGTAAATATAACAGTAACCTATTAGAATACTTTTTCTTTTTCTGTCTGCAGGTTTTTGATATCTTGCCGATATATGGTCACCTGCAACCTGGGGATGAGCAGCAAGTCATCTTCTCTTTCTACGGCCATGAAAATGTCAGCAGAGAGGTGATAGCACAGTGCCATGTAGAGGAAGGGCCTACGTATGAAATCAAACTCAGAGGGGAAGCATCAGTCATCAGCTACAGCCTCAAACCTAAGCACATTGACTTTGGTGTGCAGGTATTTACACAGGGCTCCTAAACCCTTAATCTTCTCAGTTCTTTATCTGAACAAGCTCTACCAATCAAATAGTTGTGTTTGAGCTAAGTGTGTGCAGATCTTTAGTGCTAGGCTAAGAGCCATGACTGCTGTTAGTGGCAAAGGAGGCAGGATATCCCACTGCTTGATTTATTCACGTCAGGGCAAAACTCTCCTTTCCTTTGTTTTCATCTTGTGTTAATTTGCGTCTTTGTTGTCCTGTTATCCTGCTTTTCTTGTCCTTGTTCCTCCTACGCCATCTGTTTGCTCCTCCATGTGTGACACATGATACTTAATACAAAACTAATTAGAAACAAAACTTGGTTTTACAAAACTTGGGGGAGGGATGCATTTAATTTTTAAAATGACACTGACAGGCCTGGGGGGAGTGTGACAGATTTGTGATTGGGGATGAAGTTGTGTTTGCTAAATTTCTGTTTTGTTTAATGACATTTGCTTTTGCTTACTTTTCGTGTTTTGACTAACAATTGAATTGTACTCATCCGCATTCCATTTCTTTTCATTATCAGAGAAGCTGAGTGACAGATTGTGGGATAAGTGCTTGTTTGTCATTGGGATACAAACACACAATATCTTTTCTTGAGAGTGGCATCAAAGGTTTTTTACACACTACAAAGACTGGTGAAAGGAATCACATTAACTTTGAATGTCACTGCATAGTTTTTCACACTTTGGTCTTTTGTACTTTCACTCCCTCTTTAAGTATGCAAGCCATCCGGACCAGTTATCATTGATATTCAAAACAAGGACATATTGATTTTTGATTTAGTTGAAATGAGCGATTCAGCAGAACATTTCTTTGACCTTCCTCTTCGTTCAGCACTATTCTTTCTCTCTCTCTCTCTCTCTCTCTCTCTCTCTCTCTCTCTCTCTCTGTTGTTTTCTTGTGGGCAGTTAGATTTATCCATATTAGTGAGGAAGTCCTGAAACAACACTCTTTATGCATGCACAAGTACCAAACTTTGAACAGTCTTAAATTTAAGTATAAGAAAGAATTTGTGGAATATTTTTGAATGACTTTTCCTGTTTGTCTCCGTCTCTCTCTATCTCTTACTTTCTCTCTCTTTCAACACTCAAATACAAATTCCATTGTGCTTGTAGGACTGAAACAAATACTATCACCTTATCTTCACTGGTATATCTTCATGATTAAAATTACCAATAAACCATAAGGATCAAGGTCAACATATCGCCTTTACAGATCACCCACTCAATCTAAAAGACAGTAGGTGGAGTAGTTTTACCAAAACCTCTTTCTTGCCATTATGCGGTTGCACATTATTCAAAAAAAAGAAAAAACATTGTGTAACCTCTACCGCTCCCCACCTTCCCACCACATGACCCATTGTTATCTATTTTAGTGGGAAGTTAAGGGGGATATAGCAGTTCAACAGTAGTGGTATAAGTGGTGTAATACATCATCTGAAAGATTGAACCTGAAGATTAAATTGAAATGGGATCAGTTTTTAAAAATTGAGCCCAATTTCTGAGCTCTTTTTAGCCCCCTTCCCTGCAAGATCTCATGAAGTGGTTGGTGCCCATAAATTCCTTTGGTCTTCTTGTTTCATATGAGCTTTTGAGAAGAAAGTCAGCTGACACTGAGGTTAACAAGCAGCATTGCCTCTCCCCTGTTTCTCTTCCAGTTGTTTGATCATGAAGGGGAAGCTGAGGTTACCCTGAGGAATACTGGCAAGGTGGGCTTTAAATTTAGCATCATACACCCTGAAAGTGAGGATGAGGAGGCAGGGGGCCAGAGGAAGGCCCTGGAAGAGGAGCAAAATGACAAGGATCAGGATGTCAGACCAGGCTGGCCTGTGGTCATCCCCGCAATGGTGAGTTCATCCTGGGACGATTTCAGATGTGGAGGGGTCATTTATTATGTATAAGGGGTTTTTACCATTTTGAGTGTGTGTTTGTTTTTGTGTCTCAGGGTTACATTGATGCGGGTGCAGAGCAATGTCTGCGTGTGCTCTACCTCCCTGGAATCCCTGAGGTCTTTGAGAAATGGCTACAGCTGCAGGTGGCTTTCCTGCTGCCGCAGGACATCAGGCTGACAGGAGAGGGCGTGTTCCCAAGGATCAGCCTGAACTTGCCACAAAACCTGTGTACGCATGGGCATATACTCAGATACACACACATAATCATATCCTTACTCAACAAGCCAACAAGGATGAACATTTACATTGAAATACAATTTATTTTGTATATTAAAATGCTTATAATTTTAGCCAAAGCCTGCAATAGACACACAATGCTCTCATTGTGCTCTAGTGTGATTTATAACTCGGATACGACTTTTTTGGCTGTTCACATTATTTAAATGCCAATATCTGATTCCAGTGTGATCTGTTCAAAGTTGTGAATACAGCATGCAGCATGCTGGCATAAGTAAACATGGAGGCCACTAATGTCAGCATATATAGTTTAATTTCTAAGTGGATGTGCAGTGGAAGCCTCCAAATTCCTGAGCAGATGATGACAAGGATGATGAGAAAGAGAGTCAGGTATCTTATTATAGTGGAGGATTTCAGTCTGTCCGCTCTGCCATTTGTTTTGATATGCTTTTAAGCACAGACAGGTTACGAAATAACCTCCCAAGTTTTGCTGGTACAAAAGTGTCACCATTATACTTAAGAGGTCTAACCTCACTGTCCCTCCAGTGACCTCATCCACTGCAACCGTCTTCTATGTTCATTCACCAAGTGACTCAAACCAGCGCAGAATTACAGATCTGAGTCACATAAGGATGAAAAAAGATCAGATGGGCCACTTTTGCTGGCAGTCTGAATGTAGCCTTAATGCTATATTGTAATGTATATTCATTCTGTTATTCCAAATGCAATTATATTTTCCGGTAATACCGCTGAAAATAATTGTTTGTTCTCTGTGCAGTGGACTGGATAATTTGAAGTTTACTCAAAGTCAGTAAACAGCAGTAAACAGGAAGTGTTTAACATGTAGTGTCCCTTAGAACTGAATGTAGCCCCTACTAGGTAATCCTTGTTTTGCAGATTTGCTTTCTGACACTTTTTGTATCATAAGTATTGAGCTGAAATCCTCAGGTTAATAGACAGGTCTCCCTAACGATCATGTTGCCATGCTCACAGATATTGAGACCCAAATATAACTCTTTATTTCTGCACTGCTGTGATTCCCTTGCAGCAGAGGAGTTCTACAGTGATGCGGTGCAGCAGGCCAGAACAGCTGTGGAGGGAGATAGAGTCAGAGCCGAGCTTGTGAATGGAATTACAACTGGACGAGGAGCAACTTGGCAGGAGGCCAACTGCACCCTCACAGTCAGTGACTAAGATGAACAACATTGATGTGATGCAATGAAAACCTTATCTTCCAAAATTGTGTTCATGGAGGTTAATAGCGAGCATATTATATATAGTTCTAGTGCAGGAAGAATAAAAGAGTCACTGCTGTATTAAATTGGTTTCAGTCCATCAAGAGTCAAACTATTTGTGTGTTGCACAGAGCCAATCTTCTTTCCTGTTTAGGTAGTTTTATGTCCATGTATCAAGAGATTATGCATGCCATTGTGGTCAACATATATAGTGTACATGCTCCAAATACAAATTATTTCTATACACTGTAGGTATTGCAGTGCCACTACTTTGCTGTTAGCAATCGCCTTATTCCATAGGACTTCCCTGCTTCTTATCTGTGTATTGATTTTCTACAGAGTACACAAGAACCATTGAATTAGAGAGAAAATTGCTGTTTTCTGCTTATCCCATCAGTATTTACTCATGGTTTTGTGCGTTGTCCTGACGATATCCCTGACATTTCCCCTACGTAAAGTAAAGAAGCACATACTCATCGGAAAGGATAGGAAAGATAAGAACTCCAATACCTGTGCATACCGTGACAAATTGGCAACATCACTACCTTATCCACACTCACAAAAGACAACCCAGACCTCAGTGGCTTTCTATCTGTTATGGTCATGATGTGGACATAAGAGAAGAGGATGGCATATTAATTTAAGATGTTTACAGTTCACAGTTTTTTTGTTTTATTATGTATTCATATATTTAGACACCTCAAGTGCACTTTAAATGTCAGAATGACAACAATTTTGCATTATTATGCAATTATGATTCATCAAGTCAGAATAACAATATCATGTTTATTAGTGGATATACCTCAGCCTTTGACTCAAAAAATATGTTTTACTTAAGTTTATGTCCCTTAAAATGTTTGACATGACTATTCTGACTTGTATGTGTGCCAGGCTTATCACTGGCTGTGATTTCACATTTCTCCACTGAAGGGAGAGATGTCTCCAGCTGTACACTTCCCTAAAATCTGAGATTCAAACAGCCAAGCTAGATTAAGAATGATGCAACTTCAAAAGCCAATCGCTGTTTTATATATTAAAGCTTAAATAGAAGCATGGTTTGCTCCAATGTGATATCCAAAACTATATTTTTTACCAGTCAAAACTGAATTACATTTGTTTACTGTTTGTGTGATGAAATGCATTGAATTGTTCTGACCATTGACACTGTGCTGTATATCACTTATGTAACTCTTCATTACTTTTTTAGCAACTTTTTGAATGTTTATGTGTTCTCCTTCTGTCTTCCTCTCCCCTTTCCTTTTCTTTCTTTTGCCTGCTGTCTCTAGTATGAAGAGCGGCTTCACATGGAGATTGAGAGAACGCTTGTCAAACAGAATGCTCTCGCTGTGACCAGTTGCCTGCTGGAGCTCAGGGACTTGCAAGGTTCCTCCAGAAAGTGGAACAAACTTAGCCAGTATGTTCACATACACACACAGACAAACAGTTTAGCTGAACAGATGGTCCACTCACTGGACTGAAACAAGAACTGTGTCGTGGAATTCAAAGCGCTTGAGTTAATAAATATGTGGCTGGGTATGTTTTTGTTGGATGGTACTTGTTGATAGATGTCACGGTGTGCGTTGCCTCACTCATAACATACTGTGATTCCTTGATTAACATCCACAAATGTATAGTGCAAATTAGGGCATATTGTATAGTCATATTGTTGTGCCAAGCAAAGAACTGTGATCCAAAAAATCAACCATGTAAATCCCAAACTTTAATATCTAATTTGGTCAGTCTTAAATTATAATTTGTTTGCAAATATAGCAATCTAAGTATAACAAAGTATGAAGTATGCATCTCAGTAAATCATAAAGCTGTAGTGTTGCTGTTTTTTCTGCTTCAGTAAACAAACTTGTGACATGGCTGTTGCTTGTTACTGTTTTCTTCATGTATCAACCTTTTTGTCTTTCCACTCCCCCAGGTTGCTGCTCCCAGAGTATATTTTGGATTTTGGTTATGTCATTCCAGGCAGAGTCCTCAGTCACACAGTAAATGTGACTAATACCGGCTCACTGGCTGTGTCCTTCCATGCCAATGGGAAGCCTCTAGCTGGCACAGGTAACACAATTCACTGATTAAGATCCTGTGTCATTTTCAGCAAACAGCGTGATGTGATGACGCATCTAGTATTTATAAACTGGCAGTGATTGGTTCATGGACACAAAGCAAGTATATATTTAAGTAGAAAGTCAGTGCAGATCTCCACCAGGTTTGTCTACCTCTTCTATCCCAAATAAGAAAGAGTTGAATCTCATTTAATTGTCCCTCCCATCTCCCCTACAGTCCAGATGACGGCAAGATAACAAAAAATGTGATTCATTCATCATGTCTAATGCCTTACTTTAGTTGATCAGTGCTAATGGATTAGCAGTGACTTCCTGGAGGCTCCACTGCTCACCTGACAACCTCATGGTGGAGAGAAGACTCCAGGAAGTCACCTCACCCATAGTATTACATCTAATCTCCCTTTAAACAACAATTTAACAACAATGTCTTGCAAATACTTTGGTTTTTGTACAATAAAAAAAAACGACATGTTAATAAGTGAGCTTTAAAAAGAATGGTAAGTGGAGATGTTTTAGCTTTGGACAGAGCTTGGCTCGTTGTCAGTGTTAATATTAAACTAAACTAACCATATCCTGGATTCAGCTTTACATTCAACCAGTAGATATAACAGTGGTATTTATCTTCTCTTCTAACTTTCTACAAGAAAGCGAACACATTTCCCTAAATGTTAAACTATTGTTCTAGGCAGGATAATCACGTGCTAAGATAGTAGAAAAAGGACATGCATAATGGATGAAATTAAATTGATAGATTGTCTCAAAGGGAGTGCTGCATCATTAATGGTGTAATATTCTGCCTGTCTTCTGATATTAGTCCCTGTGTTTTCAAATGACTTTTTTTATTTTGTACTGTAATTTTGCCTTTATGAAATCAATAATACATTGAGTCTTTTGTTGCTTCTTTAAAGGATTCAGTGCAGAAGTTAAAAGAGTGAAAAACCTGCCCTGCGGCGAAACACAGACTTTCACAGTTAAATTTGACCCACAAGGAGCCAAGCTGAAGACGGGGGACATAAGTGTCATCATGCCAATACAGGTACACATTACGAGTACATAGGTACACAACATTTCTATGACAACGGGTTATGATTTCCCTTGTTGATGAATAGCCTCGCAACCTTGTTTATAAGATGATGTGGTTTTACAGGTCTCAGGTGGACCAACGGTCCAGGTACGGCTGTGTGCTGTGGTAACTGTGCCGGCCATCATTATTTCTACGGATATACTGCAGTTTGACACTGTGCAACGTGGCATGTGTCAGGTAATACAGTATGACAGCATGGAACGACAAAATACTGTTATGTAGGCCTGCAAAGGATGCTTGTTGTGTTTTATGATTGAATGAAAATGTTGTGGGTTTTTTCATAAATACATATTCTCTTATAGTTAAACAAATTAATTTTAAAAAAGTGCTTTGTCTGCCCATTTTATTTAACTTCCTGTCAACTTGCAAATTGAGGAGAATAGGAAGCAAATAAATTCTGTGTACAGCTCAACACTGCTGTGTGTGTGCATGGCACACTAATAAGTGGCACTAATGAGAGACCAATATGCTGCCACACTGTGTTGCCATCTTGCAGTCAGATCAAGTTAAGTTTATCATTATCAAGGAATTCTCTCACTAAGCTCATACACTTCAAGTATATCCAAACTTGGATGTAGTTGTACTTCTTTAAAAAGGTCAAAGAATTATCTTAAATCCATGTTTAGTGATTATTTACTGAAGCAGTGTGAAGGCCATAGATTTAAAGATTTGTGATGTGGGGTTGTTTGGGTTATTCGCTACAGTAGATGGCGGTTTGAGGAAGCAGGCAGGAGTGTCACAGAAGCTGAGAAATGTTCTGCTGTGGACACGGGGCTGCAGCTAAATCTATTTCAGCCACTTAAAAAAGGCTCACCTAAAGAAGTCAATTTCAGTTTAAGTGTACACCAAATGTAGTTTGTGTTATTTTATGACTTTGGTGTTTTAAAGGGTTAGTTCAGAATCACTAAAGTCCACAATTTAACAAACTCATCTGACTCAGCAGGTGTAGACTGTCGGTATAAGCCTGCCATTGGCCACCTATTTCAGATGGAATTTTCCTCCCGTTCTACTATCTGCTATCTGTTTTGCAGGGGCTTTGTTGCTGCATCCTGAGCTTAGCACTGCCCAAAATGATTGGGCTCGTTTGTATTTGAAGAAATATAGCCAAGCTAGAGTGTTTTTTTTCTTTATCCAAAAAAATTTGGTGCTGCCAGACTTTTCTCCAGCACTGACACATTGCTGTGGAGACAGGTCTGGGTATTTGAAGCATACTCAGTCAGTCTGAGAGGCAGGGGTGAAAAATGTAAAACGGGCAACATCTACACGCAGTGGGGCACCAACTCACAAAACATCTTTGTAGTATCAAGCGCAGCCTATATGGCAATGCATCATGTCCACCAGAGACACGACTACAAAGGAACTTACTGATCGATGCAGCAGTAAACCAGCAATTCCTGTGTTCTGTGAGGTAAAAATCACAGTTTTCAGATCAGATTCAGATTTTCCAGATCCCAATCAGAAAGGGCTTTCTGGTAGGAAGATAAAGCATTGAAAATATTTTAAATGTAGCATACACTTAAACTGATATTGATCTTCTTTAGTTAGGCCTATTTTAGGTGGCTGAAATACATTTAGCTGCCCCCGTCCACAGCAGTACATTGCATATCTGCTGTGCTTGTACTCCATCTACTGTAGGTATTACACTGACTATGGATAAGCGCACAACTCCAGTTCAAAACATGCAAACTTCCTATAAAATGACTATGAATTCATTCTGCTGTAGCCAAACTGAAATGAGAATACACTGAGGTTGTTGTTGTTGTTCCCCATCAGATGAAGACCATACAGCTGTTTAATCATGAGTCCGTGCCCTGCTGCTGGAGTATGGCTGAGAAAGTAGAGCCTTTCAAAAAGGTAAAACATTTGACATTTTATTTTATTCTGTCAGTTAACCATTTCACTTATTTTTGTAATTGAATTAAAGACATAGCTGCATTAGGCTGAGACCTGCCCCTGTTCTTGCTTTCACTCAGGTAGATAAGTTCCTGCCTCTCCACCAGCGTAAAAAAGTCTTGCAGAAGCAGCGACCACCTCTAGCTGTGTTTAAAATGACTCCCAGCTCTGGCATAGTGTGTCCTGGTGAACGAGTCAATGTCCAGATAAAGTTCAGCCCCGTTGAGGCGGTAAAGAGCTTGATTTACTTTTGAGATTGATGTATTATGTTTAGTGATGATTAGTTTGTCATAGTATTACATGACTGGTGACCTACTGTTTATGTCTTTGCAGCATGTTTACAGCAGGCAGCTAGTGGTCAGTGTGGCTCAGAGCACCCAGCAGGTGTTCATTACAGCCCTGGGACAGTGTGAGGAGCCACAACTGGAGTTTGGCCCGTCAGTGCTGGAGCTAGGGCCTTGCCTGCCTGTCAGCACTGAGGTGGAAGCTGAGGTCATCGTTAAAAACCCCTGCCCTTTCCCAATCGAGTTCTACTCCCTGGAATTCGACACTCAGTATCTTGAAGAAGAAAAGGTAGCCGTCCTCTGTGTGATTGTGCAGGGATAAGAGAGAGCGAGTTGGAGTTGCATAATGATACATCATTACCATGTAACAGAACTTAACTGGCACTAAGTAATTCATCTACCAGTCTAAGTTTAGTTTCAACTTATCTAATAGGCATTTTATCTAATCTTTCCAACCACTCTTCCTCTTAGGGTTGTCCTCTTTTGTCCTGTCTCCTCACCTGGCCTCTCACAACATTTAATTTTCTTCTGTCTGTTCCTTTTTGTGTCTTTTCCTCTCCTGATTTTCTTCTCCCTTCCGTCTATGACCCATTTCTTTTTCCCATGTAGATCCTGCGTCTGATGCAGGGTTATGATGAGAACAATGTATTACTGCTGCCTCCCAGAACCCCTGGAGAAGGT
>CAFUXE010000230.1:160971-171313 GCA_903364295.1 Serranus cabrilla | reverse complement strand
ATGTGTGTAGCAGAGCTGAAGGAAGGCTTGGCTGAAAAGGAAGCTGAGATGGGAGAAACACAGGATGAAGAAGAGAGGTCAAGACAAAACAATGCCCGCCCACCAGACAGCACATTGGAAGACATACACGCTATGGCTGCAAAACCAGCTGAATTACGTGAGTACAACCATTTTAGAGGCAGAATTTGAAAGTAGCATGATATGTGGTGAGATGCCATGAGTTTTAGTATTGAGTATTAATGGTTTTGATGTCAGTGGTTTCAGAGATGATGCAAGAGAGAAGCAGTGAGAAGCTGGGGCAGCTACAGATGACCCCTGTCTCCAGAGCTATATCCCGCCACATGTGTGTAGATCTGTCACCTGAGGGCCTGGCTGCACGCAACCGCAGAGGCATTGCTATTATTGTATATGGAGCCCCATTGACAGGTGAAGAAATTAATTGGTTAACTTGCATATTAATGAATTAACATTAGATTCTATATTGTGACACATCATTTGCAGAATCTTTATATTTTAATAAAATACATGAAGACCAGGAGTATTTAAAGACATACATCAATATGAACCAGACTCACTATTACGAAACCCCTATCAGACAAGTGATAAAAATATATATAATCTATTTTTTAAGTCATTCTCTCCTCTGTTCATAACTGCTTCATGCACTCTAAACTCAAAATACAATTGGTATATTGTGCATTATGATGTTGTGCATTATTAGTCAATAATGGATCACCAGAACTATTTATCACTTGCCTCTAAAGGCCTCCATATCAGGGAATGATGAGTAACATTGTGTCCACGTCTTAATTCTCCACTTTAGATAAATACAGCACAGCAGCTTCTCTGGCTTGTCACTATGGAGGGGCGTGCCTGAGCGTTGATAGAGTGATTACAGAGGTGTTGCTATATGGCACTTCAACTGTTAGCCTGAGCGCAAGACAAATCTATGATGAGAAGTGTGCTGAGAAGAAGGCTGAAGAGGCTGGTAAGAATATTTTTACTGTGCATGCAATCCAAATTATTTGTGGGCTGTTGTTTTGTATGTGTATCTGTTTTGGGGGTAGCGATGGCTGAGAACATGTTAAGAAGTGGCTTTTGTGTAATCTGAATAATAGACAGAACAATATTGAAGAAGGGTGTAGTGTTCAGTTCAGGTTGGTAAATAAACTTGTTATATAATATGTACTGATTGTGAAATTCTACCAAAGTTTTTGTTTTTTGTTATTTATTCCCTCATTTGTGCCAGAGAAACAATACTATCTTTTAATGAGCCCAAATCCAACCACACATTAAGGCAACAACATTTAATGATTTTTTTTAATCACTGCTTCAACAACTTTTTTAACTGCCATACAACCAAATACACAATGATGATTTTTTTCAGTATTTATACAGCCCAACAGTGAAAGTCATCTTATTTGCTGACTGGCTGATTTAAGCAAGACAAATATTGGCTGATGCAGATGTTCGGCTGATGAATCCCTAAAATAAACATATACACCTTCCAGTTCAGACCACAGAACCAGGACTTGCAGCTCATCTTGATGCCTCAGATTCGGCTCAAACTTCACATGATACTGTGGAAGTTCTTGCAAAACCCACCGAGGACAGCAGCAGTAGAGATGACTCCAAGGCTCCTCAGGAGACCGAAAACACACACTTTGCCCTTTGCCTGGTAGTTATCTTCAAATACTCTCCTAATCTGATGTGTTTTAGTGTTAAGAGTTTTAACTATTTTAGCCCATTTTTTGACATTTTGAATACATTTTTATATATTTATTTTCTCCTGAATAGAATGTCATAATTGAATATAATAAAGAAATTCCCTTGCTGTGGTTTTGTTTCAGGGGGGAGATGTGACCACACTCTGCAATCTATTGCCTGAACAGCTACTGGTCGACATTCTGGCAGAAAGATTTCAGGTTAGTTTGTTGTCATAGCATTTTGTGTGTCACATTACAAAAAGGTGTCATACTGCTACGATACAATGTCACAGGACCTTACATACTGTATAGTGCAGACAAGACTTACTCTGAAACAGTTATTTTAAAATGCTACATGCATACAGCTCACAGCTATTATAGTTATAAATGTGAAGATATCATATGTGTATTATGTTTCATTCTTTAAAGAGTCAGAGTTTTAAATTCCACTTATGACTTCTCATGTTGGTTCTCTTTGTCTTGTCATTGTCATTGCTGTTGCTGCTGTCGTGGTGATAACAGCTAAGCGACTGTCACCGTGGCGTAGTGATTGATGGCCTGGAGTCTGTGTACAGCCAGTCAGCAGCCAGCATGCTGCAAGTTGTTCTGAAGGCCCTTAATAACCGCAAGCACATCTATGTCGTCAACTTGTGTGACTCCTACGCTGCCCTGAAGGCACGAGAGAGAGCACAGAAACAAACTGAGGGTAAAAAAAATTGCACCAACTCACACACATACACAAAGTCTATACAGAGGACAGAATCCATCAAAGTCGATGTATTGTTATTTCTGTTCAGTAAGGTTTATGGAAGTGTGTGGAACTGTCTGTGTGTCCTTCAGAGGCTCTGCAGAGAGAGAAAGCTGACAGGGAGGAGAAGTGGCTGCAGCAGCTGGATGAGGAGGAGTACGACGCTCTTCCAGAGGAGGAGAAGGAGCGTATTGACCAGCGACATAGAGAGAAGCGCAGACAACAGAAACTCAGGTACTGACTGGAAGATATCCGCACACATTGGACCTCATGCACAAACATTTGGTATTCTTTCTCTATTACTCATATGAACCACTTAAAAATTAGTCTATTCATATTACTGGTTTGTGAATGAGGCCCACTGTGTGTTAGATACTGGAAATGGACTCCTTTTCTTTGGAAAGTTTTTGAAATCTTTTTTCATCTTTCAAAGGATTCTTAAAAATCCTCATTTAATCCTACAGTTTGTCCCCTCTAGTAGTTTGGGAGTTTTGTTCACAAATACTAACTTACCTTGTAGACACAGCTTCCCCAAATAATGGAAATATCTTTAACCATTTGAAAAATATCATGTGACTGTGTTTGTGCCTGTGTATAAGGGAGCTCGAGCGTAAAGAGAAAGAGCAGGAAGAAAAGAGGCAGCAGGAGGAGATGAAAAGGTTGAAAGAAGAAGAGCTGAGGAAGAAAAGCAAAAAAGGTTTAAAGAAGGATTCTAAAGAAGTGCCAAGAAAGAAGAGTTTGCTGGAAGGGAAGCAGGTCTGTAAATGTGTTCCTTCTCAACACTCCTCTATGAAGAAAATCATAAGCCCACACACAATGTTCTCTCCTCATCAGTAATCATGAGACTAACTTGTTTGATTTCCTCTCCAGTCAATAGATGCATTGAATGGACAGAGGAGATCCTCCTGTAACAACTCTAAAGAGTCACTGGTGGATGCAAGAGAACAGCATCCTGTAAATGAAGGTGAAAGTAACAAAGAATTCCACTTCTGTTTAACCCCGGAGATTCAATTTTTAAAAAAATATTTGGTACCAATAAAATATGAATAATAAAACTGTTATCTGATTGGTTAGCTGCTGACATGTGGCTCTTTTTGCTCCTACAGTGCATCATAGCAAAGAAGCTGATGATTTACAAAAACAGACAGAGGAAAGTAAAACACCACATGCAGAGTCTCCTGTACCGACAGACAAACTGGTGAAGGAAAAGGTATGCTGAGCAAAGGCATTCACACGTTCAAGCCCATAAATTCACTGTATCATATTATGTATATTATGTATATCATATATGTATAATATAGTTAAAAGTTGATTTCCCCAACAGCAGAAGAATATAAAAAAAATAAACTGCTCTGCGCTTGCTGTCAATAATTTTGTATTAATTAAAGACAATTTTAGTAATTTATTCTGTTGTATGTGTAATAACCCCGACCCTTAAATAGAATACATCTTGCTAAATGCTGATGACCCTTTCCTGATACGCTTCCTGTTTCTACAATCTACAGCCTATTCAGCCTATTGTGGATGAGCTGCAGTCTCAGTTCATTGTGTATGGGCAGAGCCAGGAACAGGTGGAGCATGTCCTGCAGCACTGGGACCGAGCCCAGGGCTTGTTGCTGGTCCCGCTTCCCAGTGAAGAAGCCCCGCCAGTGTCAGAAGATGCCACAACAGAGAAACAGGTGAGTTTGTAGGCTGGAAGTTGTGTTTTCACGATAAATAAGTTAAAGGTCCCATATTGTAAAAGGTGAGATTTGCAATTTTTTTTTTTAAGCAGGTCTAGTAGCTGTATGAATACTCATTATCACATTATCAAAATGCTCAAACCATAGAGAAAGGCACACAACCTGTATTCAGAAACTGTCTTTAAATGAGCTGTCAGGACATCTGTAAGATAGTGATGTCAAGACTATAATATATACAAGTAGAAAGTGTGTTACTGTTATTCCCTGGTTGCAATGACCAGATCAGAAGATTCAGATCAGTTTCTGAAGATCTGGAGACCTTTTCAGGAGGGGGGCTGAAGAAGACAGTCACTAAACTTCAACCCCAACAAATTGTTTTTTAAACAGAAATGGTGGTGTGTTGAGCAACCTGTTGTGTTATGCAAGCGACTGCCTTTTTAATACAGAAGGGTTTCATCAAAACTTCAATTCAGAGCACAACAAGAAATCAAATAGAAATACTGATTGGAGATTGAACATGCCCATGGTATCTTCAGACAGACAGCCTGAGAAAAAAAAATGTTTTTCAAACATTAAAGTTCTAGTAGAAACCAAAAATACAGTATGAACATGTATGAGTTTGACTAACAATGGCTTTCTTCCAAACCCAACAAAACGATTGCTCCTTCCAATAATAATTTGCCTTTTTCAAAACATTTAAACTACAGTGGAATATACATATACACATTGTTGTATGTATTTCCTTTTTATAGTGCATTAACGTATCATTATGCAATGCATGTTAAATGAAAATAATTAAGCTTTTTGTATTAATTAAATGAACAGAAAACTGAAGAGGTGTTTTGTATTTCAGTTTGTCCAGCAGACGGCAGCATAGACCTGCCAGTACTAAATGCAAAGCCTTCTGCAGGGAGCTTTTATGTGCTGGAGACTTCTTGTCCATGCCAAATCAAAAACAGTGACCTATGGAATCACAAGTTGAGGGCAGGAACCAGAGGTGGAGCTTATTATCACTGACACAAACTGGTTCACTGACAGACCCTTCGAGCGATGTTCTTGAACTGGATTCTGTTTCTTAAGTCATTTCATGTTTATTCTTACCATAGATTTTAGGTCAACACATACATCCAGTCATACTAAACTATTTTAGTGGTATATGTTTCTATACCCAGAGTGAAACGGAAATGGATAAGAAGAGATACCTTTTTTATATGCACAAAAACTTTCTTACACCCTACTTGAAATTTATACTCATCAAGAAGAACTTAGAAAACCTCTAGTATTCCCTGTTAGCCCCTCATTAAGCTTGCATAAAAGATTAAAATAATTACGACGTATATATTAAAGCTAACATTTGGAATGCATCTTCTAAAAACATACTTAACCTGTGTGCATAGACCCCTGTTGGCAAGAGGAGCAAGAAAACCAACAGCAAGATCATGTCTCCAATGCCCAGTCAGATCTCAGCACCAGCTGAAACGGACAGGGAAGGAGACAAGGTGTCCCCGCAGGACATCATCCCTCATATTGTGTTGAATGTCACAGGGAAAGACTATCCAGGTGTCACAGAGCTGCTCAAAGGCAGCACCCTGCCTGCATTGGTCGAGGTATGGTTGACTTTTTTATATTTTATTGAACATCACAAGTGTCGCTTATCACTTTCTTTTTCAGTTTATCACCATTTCCAATCTGTTTCCTTCTCTCCTTTGTCTCATTAGGTGTTGGATGATTTAGGGTTGGGACCCAGCGGCCCACCCATCCCTCCTCCTGTCACCTTCTCTATGGTTCCTTTTCCCAAAAACAGGGAGCAATCTAACCCTCAACTCACCTTTAGCTGTTTCACCTTCCTGGTTCCCTCTGGGCAGGATGAGCAGGGTGAGGAGAAGACAGACACAGGGGAAGATGTGCAAGCATCAGTTGCAAAGGTAAATGTAATTTCACACCACATGAATATACACTTAAAGGGAAACTTTGCTGCTAGATAATGCAAAATGTTATTTCATTGGGCTGCGGCATGGAGGGAGATTGGACGCTGTTCATCTGCATGTGGGACCTACACAGAGCCTGTTCAAAGATCTGCAAAGCTTCCCTTTAAACTCACACGTGCAAAACTATCAGTGACAATCTCATCCAAGAAGCCAGGTCCTTCTAGCACAAGAATATGCAGGACTTACAGGAAATAGGTCCTCACCTGAAAGACTAATTAGTGCTGAAGAATTTACCTGCCATGAAATAATAACTACCACTCGTGGTTATCATGATCACACAGTTTCAAACAGTCAATAAATTCTAGGTACAAATTGATGTTAAATCCTCAACATTACTGATTCAGAATGGTGTTTTTGTGTTCACATTTAAGGAGGAGGCAGCCACAAAACTTTCCAAAAGTCGTGTCAAGGGCAGCATTAAGGAGAGTGCAGTAACAAGGGACAAGGATAAAAAGGGCAGAGAGAGTCAAAAGAGCAAGAGACAAACTTCAGCCAAGACCAAAGCAAAGGGCTCGGACCGCTCACCTCTGTTACGAGTCTCCTCCACATCTGACTGCACTGAACAAGACCAACATCAAGGAAACTTGGAGCTGAAACGTAACCAGAGGCAAGGGGAAAAACACACAGACACACTCTCTAAGTCTATAAATAGTTGTTTTTTGCTTTTTTGTTGATTTTACTAAATGTGTGTATCTTTTCATGCATGTCTTTGTATACAGCCTGACAACATTTCGCTGGGTTGTACCAGCCAACGGTGAGGTGGTTCTGAAGATCTGGTTCTATTCAGAGTCCCCAGGGAAGTTTGAACAGACCTTCAACTTTGAGCTACTGGGATCTCAGAGACACTACCAGCTCCTCTGCAGAGGACTTTGCACCTATCCCTCCATCTGCAAAGACTACATGTCAGTCAGGATTGTTTAATGACTTATTGCAGTAATATAAATGGTAAAGAAAGGGAAGGGAGAAGAAAAGAATAAAGTAATGTAAAGTAATGATGCCAGTGCTAATAGACTGACACACAAAGACAATTTTCACATCCTGAAAAACAATGCCTGTCAATAACTAATTAAAGCATTGCATACAATGCAGAAACTTGAAAAGAATTTGCCTGAAAAATGGGGTGGGGATAGTTTGGATGTTTTAAAGTGGGGCTGTGTGAGGTACTTACCCATATTATATTACCAATATTAGTAGGAACACCCCCAGTTGGTGAAGCAGGCAGGAGTACCAGCATAAAAACGCGTTTGTGACTTTGGCGTTTTAAAGGGTAATTTCAGATTCACAAGAGTCCCATAATAACACAAACTAATTAACCAATCAAGGCAGCAGTGGACCAGTAACTCCTGTATTCTGCAAGGTAAAATGATTTGTCAAAGGAGTCCTCGTCCGTCTATGCCTTGTACTGCAACTCTCTCATTGTCCTCTTGTTATTCCTTTTAATAATAAAGAACTATAAATAATAATAACTACAATAAACAATTTGAAATATATTTCAACTGGACTTTAAGTAATGATATTTGCTTTCCCCAGGACTCTTTTTGCCCTCAGTAAATGGGTGCCACAAGTGGAAGAAGGGCTCCAGAAGGCTTACATAATCAAAAGTGGATACTTTGAGTTTGGACCATTACTCTGTGGCAAGACCAGAGACAGGTGAGAGTCACAGTAATGACTGGGAATGGCTTAGTGTGTTCATATCAGTCTTTGCCTTTATATTTACAGATTCTCGTGTCTGTCTTTGCGTAGATACAAGGAAAACAAGTACCCAGAGAACACAGAGAGACTCGTGATTCATAACAATTCAGGCCTGGAGGCTGAGGTTCAGTTCCGTTTCCAGCATGATAGCCAGGCCACCACGTATCTGCTGGACCCCCCAACCATGACTCTGAAACCTGACCAAAAACAGGTACCAAACTGATCTCATCCGTCAATCAGATAATATGTGACCACAATCAGACAGAGAAATACCAGACTGAGAATAATTTGTGTCCATTGAAGTATTATAGATGACTGGCAGGGCTGGTTCATGTAAATATTCTTGTATCCTGTTAGGAGTTGACAGTCTGGGCTTACCCAACAAAACTGGGACAAATGAAGGACAGTCTTATGTGCTACATCAAAGACAATCCAGAGCTTGTCATCATCAACCTCTCCTGCTGGGGCGTTCGGCCAGAGCTGGAGCTGGAAAGCAAGCATTTGCACTTTAACAGGACTTTGCTGCACAGGTACCACAATATAGAATTCTTCAAATATCACATTAAGTACAGTGTTAACAGTGATTACTTTCAAATTGTTGTGTAAACTGAATTGTAATCCCTGTGTCCTTTTCTCTGTCAACCCACCTTCTTCCATCTTTCTTTCTAGGCGGGACAGCCGGACTGTGACGCTGCATAATAAGACAGCTCTGCCGGTGTCTTGGAGACTGCAGGGCGTGGAAGAGTTGGGTGATCAGTTCAGTGTGCCACAGGATCAGGGCACCATCTCACCTAACTCCTCTTTCCTCCTGAGCTTGCACTTCAGGGCCAGGAAGCCACTCCTCATTAAGAAGATTTTACGTCTGGAGGTAGAGTAGAACTATTGAAGTGCGCATGCAGAAATTAATAATGGATATGATATAGAGCGTGAACTTCAACTAAGCTCGATGTGCATTATATAAGTGCTATTCTAATATTGATAGAGACAGTCAAAAGTATCTTCAAATGTCAAGGATGATTTAAAAATGGAAAATCAACTGAGGTGGAAATTGGCAGGGCCTGTGCTGATAGATTTGTAAAACGATGTCAAACTGTGTATTTTAGTTTGTTTGTTTTAACAGTCTGTGTGTTTTGCTGCAGGTATCCGATGTGGAGAAGATTTTAGGCATTGTACACACAGAAAACATCCAGGTCACAGCTGAAGCCTATGATATAGCTCTCTGCATCACACCAGGTACAAACTGGAAGAGCATTTCATGTTAAGGTCAAAGTTTTTTGAGTACTCCCCGGTTATCTGGTGCTTAATTCTATTAAGGCACATGTAATTTAAACTGAAATTGAATCCAGAATTGTCTTGCTGTCAGGTGACTTTATAACATTGACATTTGTTTCTGTGGCAGATGGCTGTCTGGACTTTGGAACCACCAAAGTCTTTGAAGAGGCCAAGCTATCTCTCAGGATGAAAAACCAAGGAAAATACGAGATAGCTTACAAGTATGTTTGCCCTGCTCCCACTTGACTTCAATGGATGGATGGATGGATAGTTCAGATTTTTTAAAGGGGGGTTGTATGTGGTACTTTCTTACAATTTGGAGAAGTAGGCCGGAGTACCGACATGTAATAGCAATCAGTAATGTACTGCTTTGACGGGGGACACACGCAACCAAGAAATCGGAATCAGAATAATTTGCTAATCTTCTTCTATCTCACCATGGAACTAATAAAATTGTTGCTTACATTGTTCTCTATCACCAAGGTTTACATTTCAGCAGACCAACCCAACCCAGCCAAACCTAGAGTCCTTTTTCACCGTGTCCCCAAAGAGTGGTTCTCTAATGCCCCACGAGAAGCCAACAACAGTGCAAATCATCTGCAGACCCAACACAGAAGTCCTAATTGAAGAGCAGCCTCTCCTGTCTTGCCAGGTCAGAGCCATGCGATGGTCTTAATGATAGTAAAGGTGGAGACTCATCTGTGAAGTAAAAGTGGAAAGAATATTGTTACCTTGTCAGCTTCTTGGGACCAGAACTTTTTGACTTCATGATTGAAGAGACATGCTCAAGTTCAGATTTGGGTTTGCTCTGCTGCAGGTGATTGAACCCAACATTGGGGATGGAGGAGAAGCCATAGCCGTCCTTGCCATCAAGGTTTCAGTCAAGTCTGTCTTCTCCAGGTTAAGCCTTGATTTATACTTTCCCTTTTAAGTAGTGTTTTTTTTTTTGTAATTTTACAGTAAATTCTGATTTAGATGTGTTATTCCCCTCAGTACACTTTATTTTTACATTCTGTGGAATTGCTCATCTTTCTTTGTTTTTGTACCATTTCATATTACAGTTAGTACATGTTTTGTGTATCACAGACTATCTTATAATGATCTTCAGGCTTCATTATTTTGTTGATAGGAGGTAGTTCTGAAAAACAGCAAAAGCATAAATTGTGAATTCCATCCATCAGGTACAAGATCACACCTGCATGTGACATCAACTTTGGTCCACTGGTCTGTGGCTACAAGAAAAGCCAGAGCTTC
>CAFUXE010000230.1:127231-140754 GCA_903364295.1 Serranus cabrilla | reverse complement strand
CACACACACACACACACACACACCGCCTCCTCACCGCAACACTTTCCCTCCTCTCAAAGCTTGTCTGTCTCCAGCAGCTCCAGAGTTGGCTGTTTTCTGTGGAGTTGAGTGCGCCCCAGGGTGCAGCTGGAGAGCAGAACAATGCAGAACAGCTTGTCATTTGGAACGCCGTGCGTCTCAGCAGTTAATGATTTTCACTTCGGCCTGTTCAGATGGCTGCAGTCACCGCCTGAATGCACCACAGACTTATAGCTTTTACAGGCAATATAATTGTAAGGGAGCTCTCGACTAGCATGTATGTATGCTTACGTGTTCATTACTAAGTGCAGCCATTTAAACTTGAATGCAGATGGTTCTGAACTGCTGTCAACATTACGCATAATATGCAATGTCTTGAAATTAGGGCTGCGACTCACAATTAGTTTTATTATTTATTACTCTGTAGACTGTTATTTGACTGTTAAGGTTTTGTCTATACAATGTAAAAAAAATAGTGAAATTGGTTCAGAATCCAAAGTGACTTATTCATTCTGTTTGTATTATCCAACCAGCATTTCAATACTCAATACCAATGCTGGTACCAGCACATCTCACACAAGTCACGTCAAATGAAAGACAAGAGGTTTTGCAATGCAAAGCCACCAAAATGTTTACTTCAACAGACTAAAGGCTTGTTCTTAGCTTAGCCAGCTGCTGGAAAGGTCTTTGCTATTTAACAAGCAGTTGTTGAGACAGAAGGACAGAGACAGGACGACCTCCCAGCCCACATCTAGGGGAGACAATTTTGCCGACTTATTTTCTCTTGATCAACTAATTGATTAAACATTTCAGCATTATTTGAAATATTAAATTTGTATGTCAGAGATTATTATTTTAAACAGTCAGACTATTCTCTGTTGACGTTTCATTTAACATGTCAAGTCTTAAGACATTTTTTCCTGACAGTTTCATACATTTTTGGGTGAGAACTCTGATAAGCTCTGCTCCAGTTCTGTTCTCAAGTGTGATGGAGAGGAATCTGTGTACTTCACAGACTTCCACATTCTGTCTGTATAATGGGGATAAGTTAGGAGATACCCCCACTGAAGTCTTTTTAGTACCACCCACTCATCCCCTGTAGGTTGGAACGACATCGATTAAAGTTGTCGGTTTTGTCCTTCACAAGAACAATTACAGCTACAGCAGTGCTCTGGTGACAGATTTTATATCTTAAAAAAGTATCAAACATATAGAGAAACCTCTGAAAACACGCTCATGCAGCATAACCTACTTTCCTCTATCCATCCGTAAGTTCACTGTGTTCCAGTTTAAAGTTAAATACTCTGCTTAAACTGGTTGCTCACAGTCGATGCATGTAATGACTCATTATACACAGAGAGTGTAACTCCATGCATCTCACTCTCACTTTGTTCCTGTGTCACCATTTCATGTTTTGCATCCCCCTCACTGCGTCTGTCTCTCCGTCTTACCTATTTTCTGTCATTGTGCTGTCACATAGCAGTTTCAAATTGGAGCAGTTCACTTCACACCAATGAAAGAACCACACCTGCCACTTTCAACTCCACAGGGAAAGGATCTTTCACTGGCGCTATAAATTATCTGCCAGAATTGTGTGTGTTCATACATGCATTGATTGTGGTGCACGCAGCAAGTAATCAACAATAGATCAGAGACTTTGTCCTGCTTGTGTACTTAATATCTGTGAGTTTTTATGCTCTGCTACATGAATAAACCTTTCAGCGTAATGGCTCCTAACAAGTCTTATCACACAACACTGCACTCTATCTGGCCGAGACACAGTTTGTGTGTTTTGGACTGTCTGGGCTGCACAAGTTAACAAATTGAATGCAAGAGCAAACATTTCGATTTGCAGTTATTCACCCACTGGGTTCTGTTTGCTGCAAAGAATTGGACATTCTGTTCTACTTCTAAAAAAAACCCACGACATTAGGCGTGTTTAACCATCCGTCTCTTCAACTGAAATGTGACTTAATGTAAATGTATTGTTCCATAGCCAGAGATATCAATTTACAGACCTCACTGAAGGCAGAAAAAAAATGCATCAGCTTCAGTCTCAAAATACGGATGTTAAATTGTTAGTTATTATGACATCTGAAGTAGCTTTTTATTTATTTTTTGTTTAATATCTTTCATAACTTCAAAATCGAACCTCCTACACTGATGTTCATTGTTCTGTCAATTTGTCACATTGTTTCCTTGAAAAAAAAAGTGAGAAAATAGTTTAGATTCATTCAGAAATTACATACCCTACCAAACATGAGAACAGTTTAAGGGAAAAACATATATTTTAATGGATATTTAAGTAAGTTAAGTGTGTGACAGGCAATTTGATTTTTTTTCTATCTCAAAATTCATCCTCAATACACCATGACTTTTGTGTTTTTTTTCATTTCTGCTCCAGTTCAGAGAAATATATGATGAAGCAGGGTGTGCTTTAGGGCGTGGCTATTTCACACGCATGTAAAAACTGCCCTTTTATTTAGTACGTTTATTAATTTATTTTTTAAAGTCTGCTGGTGGCCTTAATCAATAACATTTAATTACGTTAACGTTTTAATTATGTAGCCATAAATAAAACGACCTGGCTGGGGCAGTTACGTCACATGACGACCTGCGGCAGGTGAAAGGTCGTCACGTGACGTGTCCATGTCCGTAATGCTAACGAGCAGCTGTGACGCAGCCACAGGAAGCTGCAAACACACAGCGGGAACGTGAAGGTGGTAAGTTTGTGTGATTAATTATTACGTTTTATTTTAGCGTCACTTAATATCAGTCCGGGTTCTTCTCATAAATCATATTATAATAGTTCGGGCTGTGCAGTGGTTGGGGTTATGGCCACATTGAGCCGCGCTGAAGCTGAAGCCGCTGTGTTGCTGCTGATGTTACAGTGAGCAGAGAGTCTGCAGGACTCTGAAGCATGTAGTAGGTTGTTCAATCAGCTGTTGTTGTATATATTGGTATTGTTGTGTAAATACCTATATATATATATATATAGACACGCTGTTGTCCATAAAGTTGGAATAATTTTGTGTCTATCAAGAATAAATCACATTGTCACAGTCATTTCATGTACAGAGCAAAAAAATATTTGATTCCAACTTTAGTATATATGTATATATGTGAAGTAATGTGTCTATATCTGGGATCATGTGTTAAGTCATTGATTCACATACTTTAGAGTGAAGCTCTTAAGCTTTTTTATACAAAATATTAATGAATGAATCAGTAATTCTTATAAACACTTACATACACTACAAATAGTTCCTGCTATCTTTTCATCGACAGGTTATGACCATGGCACACTATGTGCTTTTGTCTTAAAATTTTGACCCGCACAGTGTGTTTTCACTTCATCCAAGTTAACTGTAGCACTTTGGTCAGTTAAAAGTCAAGTGTTCGGTTTGACAAAATACACTCATCATTCATTTTATTTTGATATCACCTCAAACAATCTGCCAATTTAATGCCTCTACTACTCCCTCCAAAAGCGGTACAGAGCTGGGAACACTTGGTCACCCCATTACGCCTCTGGCACGTTCAGAAAGTAATTGTTGTTAAATAGTAGTTTTTCTGTGGCTCGTTGGTCTTGGAGTATGATTCCTGCTTAGGCTGTGAGAGGTCCCTGGTTCAGGTCATCGTGTTTTAAAAGATGCTGATACTATATGAAGTATGATGCAAGGGTGTAGTAGGCGCTGTTTTTTTGGAAATCTAGCGAAGCTAATGCAGTTGATGAAATCAAAGTAACTAAGATTTAGTTTGGGGTGCTCTTGTTGCACAGACCAACCCATCTTCTTTGTGGCTCATTGGTCTATAGGGCAGGGGTGTCAAACTGATCCAGGAGAGGGCCGAGGGGCTGCAGGTTTCTGTTCCAACCAAAAAGAAACACACCTGAATCAAATCATTCAAATCACCTCAGCTGTCTTCACTCAGTTGATTAATTGTATCACCTGTGCTCCTGCTTGGTTGGAACAGAAACCTGCAGCCACTCGGCCCTTTCCTGGATCAGTTTGATGCCCGTGCAGAGTATGATTCTCACTTTGAGTATGAGAGGTCTCGGGTTCAAATCCTGGCTGCATTCTACATCATTCTCAGGCAGAAGCTGAGGTCTCTGCACATTCACAGTGTCACCTTTTGACCGTTAGCAAGCTAATGTTAGCTGTGTGTTAGCAAGCTAATATCCACGTTTGTCCCCTTAAAAGTTCAGTCTTTGGCTTTGTCATATTTTAAAAACTTGGTTTTGGTTCTTCAACTGGCTGGTTTTCCATTTGCCCACACAGCAGCTTTTAGACATTATTCTGTTTGCTAGAGACGGAGGCTCCTTCAATCAGTACAGAGTCAACTGAGAGCGATGATTGGTTTCTCCTCTGGTGTGGGCGGGGCTAAAATGTGCTCTGTCTCTATATCTCGGACAGGTGCAGTTATACACGTTTATTTTCAGCAATTTCTCCAACATCTTTTAACTAATGTGAGTCAACACAGACAAAACAATGGGAACTTGCAAGAATGAATGTGCAGTAGAGCCTGCTGAACCCTTTGTAATTAGGGGTAGCCAATGATGAGAAAGATGTGGAGTTATCCACATTTTAATCCCAGGCGATAACCTCAGCATCAGTAACTTCTAAGCAGTTGCAAAATAAACCATCTTTGACATTGCTAAGGCCAGCAAAACATCATCACTTATTCACACTGCAGATGCCTTCAATGATACTAACTGACTGTCTTGCTTTCTGTTCACAGATATTCAGAAGGGCTGACAAAGATGGTGAGTGAATTAATTAATTTATATATTTATATTTATATATTGTATTAATTGACCATTAGCCATGAGAAAGATTCACGGTGTTGTATATTTGAATGTAAAAGTGATGTACTTACATACACAATATGATTTTATCAGATAAGCTCTGATTTAAGAGGATCCAAAGTTTATCACATGCTATAGTACTCATGAACCCACGTGGATTTACATTATTAGTGATTAAATGATTAAAAACAGGTTCAATTAAAAAGACTCGACTTCAAAAGACTTGGCAAACTATTTTAGTCTTGACTTATTTGAAAAATGATTTTAGTGATAATCAAATAGCAAAAAGAGGTTTTAATCGTGCAAACAAATAAAGAAAAAAAGATTATTTTGAAATATTTATCAACATCAAAGAAAGACATTTTTTCTAGATTGTCAATGTCAGTATATTTTGGTGGCGATTTATAATCTGTAATTTAAGAATTGTAGACCTTTGTTACTAATAATGAATTAATAATGGCTGCCTCCACTTGATATCCCAGGGCCCAGCTGTTGTGCATACTTGCTCACAGGTATAAATGGGGTAACCCCTGTGCTTTTTCTAGCAATGGCAAGTGAAAATGTCTATGAAATGTTTTTCTGTAAAATAACATCGTTAGACGACGGCACAGCCTTGGCAGAGCTACATGCCCTCTGAATGCTCAGTTCTGTTGAGCGTCTGCAGTTTTGCTTCCAGGGACAAAAAATGAATCTAACGAACAACCTGTTCCTGAACTATTTTGGCCTTGTTGGGTGGCTTTTCAGACAGCTGATTGTGTTCCAACACAGACGTGATTTTTATTGTTTCTGAAGCTTTTTGTATAGAGAAAAACTACGAGCGTGGAGCTCAGCCTGCTGCCTGAGCTGCTGCAGCGTGCTGTATTTTTAGCATGTTGGGACATTAAAGTGTTTTCAAAAGGGGAAAGTTTATATTACTATGTAGCTGTGCCAGTGAGCGGTTTGTTTATACCCTCTGGCATTGCGTGTTACTGCTACTTTCTCTCTCTCTCTCTTCATCTTCTCCACATTCTCTTCGTCTTCTCGCTTTACATCTCTCCTGCTCCGTCCCTCTTTCCTCTCTTTCCATCCTCTCCCTCCTCTCCTCTTTTATCCTATCACTGTCGTGGACTAAAAAGAATTTAACTAATGAGGAAACAGCATAAAAAGCAATGCTTTCATAGCAGCCAGATGGCCGTGTGTGTGTGTGTGTGTGTGTGTGTGTGTGGAGGGGGTTTCTCTGCTACCCAAGCTGATTACATCTTCGCCTCCTCTCCAGCACAGCTACTTTCCCAAAATATATCTCTGTAGAGAAGATATCTGTTCGCTTTAATGCGCACAACCGTGATGGTTTATGTAGTCCCTGCTCAGTCATCTGTCCGACCTCTGTTTTATTATCTGTTAACACAATAGCTCCGTGTTTGTGTGCGTGTATGTGTAGATGCGCACAGCATAAAAGCCATTTATCAACTGAAGAAGGGAACGAGCGAACATAAACAATTTTTACAGATGATTTAACTTTTGACATCATTGCTGCTGATGACATTTTTATCTCGCCTGGGGTGCTTCTAAGAGATGGTTGTGCCTTTACAACAGACTGCGGCATCAGCTGTCAACATTTTAAATGCTTGCACCACCTAATTACCAACTGCTCAGATACAGAACGTCAACAAAATTCTCATGTTCATTCCGGGCTAATCTTATCCCGAGCACAGATGAGTCGTATCAGTGACAGAGCAACTCTTTCTCCGTCACAAACAAGCAGTAGGGTTGTGTGCAACTTTATGATAGCGGTCTCTTGGGGTGTTTCAACAGCTCCATTGCTGCTAGAAACGCAAACTGTCTTTAAAGAGGCAGATATGAGTGCGGTTGGGTGAGAAGCATCAGAGCAAGAGAAAGAAGAGACTGAGGAGGAACAAAGAGAGGAGAAGAAACTGGTTATTATGAAGAAACGTATTTATTTGATGTATAGAAAGAAAAGGCTGGAAAGAAAGAACCAGTGAGCAGAAGCTGAATAAGAGCTATTTTTATCCGCCCCCTCTCTAGGGAGAAGACCGGGGAACTGTTTTAATGAGTGAGAGAGGGAGAAGGGAGATGCTAACGGGGGGAGAGGAGAGAATTGTTAAAAGAAAAGAAGGTGCAGGGGGGAGAGATTGACAGGAGGAGAGGCAGGAGGTGGCGGAGTTTAAAAAGGAGACGAGGCTAACGGAGAGAAAGAGAGAGAAGAAGCAGGGTGAGGAGAGGAAGAGCAGTGAGGGAATAACAGAGTCGTATATCTGACAACGGGTCAGTAATTGAGGTTTAATTGGCCAAGTTCTGTCTTTACATTCATAGCACAGATTTAAGGGCTGGCCTTCCTGCCCCCAAGCTGCTGAAACAGCAAGCCAGGGAGTGTGTTTGTGCATTAGCGTGTGTGCATTATGCATCCACGTCTACTTCAAACACAAGTTGCACGCATCAGTGTGCATTTTTCTGTGTGTGCTGGTGTGTAATATAAACGTATCAGTATGCCTGAGCTTGTGTGCGTGCATGCACTCTGTGTGCGTTGTTGGTGATTATCACGACTGACTGAAATATATTGTTATGCAGCAGGTGGAGTGTTTCTGCAGCCAATGATTCTATGAAATAGTTGCATCATTTGACAGCACTTAGTTAACTGTTTGCACTTGCAGCAGCGCCTCTAATATGACACAGTCCACCGAGCTGCTGCTGCTGTTTGAAACGTAGTCTTTGCAAGTAAAATGGAAATGTTATGTAATAATAACTTGGGTGATTATTTTAATTGCATGTTTTCTGTAACTGCTGACTGAATTAAGTCAAGTTGTATTTGCATTTTAATTGCACTTCTTAAAATGAGTTCAAATCGCATTTAATCCTGAATCCTCTGCCACAAAATGTAATTATATTTTTGCACCATTAATTGTAACATAAGTATGTTCAAACTAATTTTCTCCCTTTACCTGCTTTGGGCTTGTTTTACATTCATTCCAGTGTACATAAGATGTTTGGTCAAACCTCATGCAACTTAAATAACAATACGTAAACTTTCCATTCACTGGAATCATGGCTTCCACCTTTTTCTGAAAGCGTCATATGTGTCACTACTTATGAACTCAGAGTGAACTCTTATGGGGGCAGGATTATCATGACCAACAAGCCCAGCTAAAACATGAATGATTTTTTTTAATTCAGTTTTTTTTCAACTGCAGTGTGATCTAAACAGGCTACGTTAGCTACGTTAAGTTGCCACTAGCGTTAGCAGAGACATATACAGACGTATACAAAGAAAGCTGTAACAAACTGGTTCTGAGAAGGTTTGCAATTTGAACCAGCACAGGACTAGAACTAGGTTTGTGTTGGTGGAAAAGGGGTAACAGAGCAACATTTAACCTGTCATTGTGAAGGTAGCCCCACCCTAAAACATACCCTGCTTTATCATCTCATTTACTTCAACCATGATTTACAAAATGGAATAATGTACTTAATATATCACACTTCATTTGTCATCAGTAGGGTGCCTCCTGCTGGTCTGACCTGGAACATAACTTAGAACACTTTGTGAACCGTGGTTGTGTGTGGGGCCTTTAACTGAGGCTTTTGCTCAGTTTTCTTCTAAAGCCTGTTGACTTTAACGTCATGTCTATTTAAGGAGAAAAACATTTTCATAACAACTTGGACTTTGACAACTTGGTGAAGGAACACAACCAGGGACACATACATTTCCTGTCTGTGTTCTCATCAGTTGGCGGGTGGGTTTAGTTTTAGTTGCTTTTTGCCTTGTGACTCATCAGCCATCTGCTAATTATCTTCACAGTGTTTGACATAAAGACAGGAAGCAGACAGAGTTTAGGGAGGCTTGTTTATCCATGCTGTCAAGACTAGACAGAATTACAACCTTGCAGCTTAAAGCAAATAGAAGGGTGCAGCTGTCCAATGCGGCCAAACACTGTTACATTAATGAAAGGCATTTTGCATTTGTTTTGGTTATTTGGCGCCTAAATACTCTTTAACTCTGCACTCCGCTTCTACCTGTCAGATCGTCTCTTTGTGGTTCACTGTTTCTGCTCTTTTCATGCTCCTGCAACTACTCAGTCCTTTTATTCTGTCTTAACAAGAAAGTGAGACGAGAGTGGTAAATGTTAAGAATTGCTTGCCTGTGTCATCTAGGAGACACTTTACATTTACCTCTATGAAAGCAGAAACCTGTCTCTTCTTTTCTTTCAGAGAAAGCATGATTAATTTACACCTTTAAATTATTGTTTCCCAATTTGTATCTCGCCTAAATATTACATTTTAACAGGAATTACTGTATGCCAAACAGACATCTCAAGATGGTATTTATTTTAAGGATACCTCAGTACGAGTGTGTGATATGAGATAGTGGGATTAGATTTCTCTGCCCAATTAATCTTTTCACGGGGAATAAGAGGCCTATGTTATTGATAGTCATAAATTGGTACCATCACAGCCCTCTGGCAATGCACACTGCCATAGATAATGAATCATAGCAGTTGTCATTGCTCCAGTCATCTCTGCTTGAAAATTAAAGTCTGATTGTACTCTTTAGTCATCATCACTTACTTTCACTTGATAGTAAGTGTAAGATCACTTATTGTGTTTTCAATTTAAGGCACTTTGGGTTTAGCATTTTGTGATATCATTCTCTCAGTGGTTGTCATATGCATTTACTTTATCATTAGTCTTGCTGACTTAGCGATCCTCGGCAACAAATCTACCCATTTCGAATGTTGCCAACCTGTTAAATGGCTTTAAGTGTGGGCACAGAAATTATGTGGTTAGGTTTATTAAAAAAGAACTGACATTGTTAGGTTTTGGTAAAAAAAGAATAAAACATATTTACTTGGTTGACTTGAGAGGAAAAAGAAAGTATGTGGTTAAGTGGAAAAGCTTAACCTACATGATTAGGCTTGCTAAAATACACAAATTAATACCTTATGTTACTTTATGTACACATGTCAAAACACTTTAATAATAGAATATAAAAATGACTATAAAAGTAACTTCTCACTGCTCAAATCCTGTATTTAAGGAGCCATACACCATACCAACCGTCCTCCTTGCACAGAAGCTGTCACTCCTTATATATTATATACTTCACTTCCTCCTTCGGCCAGCCTTCATAATGCCGACGGCCACGAGTGCGCCTCAGTGCGTAACTCTAAACGTTACAGTATCAGTCCATTTAATGGGCTGATCGCAGCATTCTATTCTATCTTCATTCTTTTCCTTTGTTTTTTGTGCTATATAAAATATAGATTTTTTTTCTTTTTCCAAGTAAAGTCTTACTTACAAAAGCTGGTTTACTGACAGTGTCAAAGTAGCAGGAATATAAATATAGGAGGTGAGGGAGGATGAGGACAAGATTTGGATGAAGAGATTTGGCTGTGTCGCTGTCAACAGAAAGAATGAGACAGAGAGGAAAACACGACATAAATCAGTTTTGAAAGACAAGCTGACAAGAAGCAGACATGAGGGAGAGACAGGAGTGAGAGATGAGGCAGACGTACAGCATGATGGTCCGTACTGGAACATTTCCTTCATGGTTTATTCAGCAGGAATCAGCTGATCCACTGGTGCACAGGTCTAAGAAGAGGCTGGATTACATCTCAGTTAACGGTCTGTTTCCCAAACATGCTTTGAGGTGGATTACTCAGCACTTCAAAGTTTAAAGAAATACTTTGACATTTTGGGAAATAAGTGAATTTGCCTTTATTTATCTAACTTAAAAGATTGATATTGCTCTCTGTATAAAATCAAGGCTACAGCCGGGAGCTGGTTATCTAATTTAATAACTCCTCCTTACACTACAATTTGCATTTTATAACCATTCTGATTGAGATGCAACACGTTTTCTAAAGTGAGCCAAACATGCAACCAAACCAAACTTATCAGACACACACGCTTGAACATACATCTGCCTGATAGAAGCTGCCTAAAATGACAGAAACCCTCTCCAGATTTATTTGATGATTTCTTTTAGTCGAGGTTATGTCCCAACCACTGACATAAAGGTGGCAGTATTTATATAGAAATCAGCCACCAGAAGACAATTAAAATGTTTGACTTCTCTTTTGGGGTGCTGTAATTTACTTTACTTTATCTTTATGTGCATATGGCCATAAAGCAATAGTTTTTCTCATGTAAGAGGGCTAATGCCGCTCCATATCTGTAGTGGGTTAGCTTAGCTCAACATATAGACTGGAAATGGGAATACTGCTAGGTAACCAAATCTGCCTTAACATATAAGATATAACATGTTCATTAGTGGGCTTTAGAGGTACTAGAAAGGCAGATTGTTATAAGAGTCTGGACTGGACTCAGTCTCTGTGCTAAGCTAAGCTAACTGGCTGCTGGCTCGCCTTATATTTAACAGACAGATATCGATCGTATCCTCCAACTTGCCCAAAATATCAAACTATTACTTTTGAATGAATTTCTTTTCAAATTGATTTAATTTGAATATGTATTCAACAGTGTTGATTTGGCAGACAGTCCTCCAGTCAGACAACCAGCCAGGCGTTCTCCATCAGAAAAGCTGTCACGCCAGGCTGGACGCAGGTTTTCAGACAGCTGGGCTTCATATCAGCGAGCCGGTTGCTCAGTTTGGATGCAGTAAGTGTAAGCCACTTCATCTGCCACTGATAGCCCTCATGTTAAAGTGGTAACCCAGGAAATATGCAGATCGTCCTTCACGTAAAGCAAGCTGTGAAAAGAACTTCTACATAGCAGCAGTGATCGAGAGCTCCACAATAAATACTAAATAACTCACATTTGTTCGATGGAGGAAGAAAAACCTGAAAAAATTAACAGTAAATTTAGTAGTAATGTCTTCACCTAGACACCTTCTTAAACAACCTCAGAGCTAATCGTACAATTCACGAGCATCTGTGAGCACAATGACAAAACCTTGATAATGGGAACAATAGGAGCCTTTTTTTAATTTGTGGACATAATGCAGCATTCTGTCTGCAGTCACTTGATCAGTTTCTGAATAAGCTGATGACTAAGACGACTAGTCCAAAAGTGATAAAATCATTGAAAAAATGACTGTTTAGAGGCTTTAAATGCTATAACAACACAGTAACTATAGTAACATGCTTTATTACCAAATATACGTGAATACTTTAAAGTCTCCATTGAGACTAACGTTTTAAAGAACAGCAGAGACTCATGCACAGCAATCAAATGATTAGTTATGCATGTAGGTTACGTTTCTTTTTGGAGTGTGAAGGATTTTGACTGTGAAACGTTGTGCTCTCTGCCGGTAGATGCCGCAGCTCATCAGTCAGCCAGTCAGTCAGAATGGTGTCATGTGTATCTAATTACCTGTGGTCTTTAATCACTGACGCTGGTGCTAACAAGCCCCAGAGTGCTGCACAATGAGGGAGACAGAGAAGAGACAAAAGCAGAGGGGAAGTTCTGTCAGAGTGACAGGAAATGAAGGAAAAACACAAGAAGGACACAAGAGGGACGCCAGGTTCTGCTGTCACTATTCTGCATTGGGGGTTTTTTTCAATGAAACTAACAACTGAAAGACACCAAATAGTTGTTACTGGGGTAATGTCTATGTTCCCAGGGTCCTTTTACTCTTGGTTTTAAAATGTGTCAGTGCTAAATGGTCCAAGACGCATCAGATCACTCAAGCCACTTGCCGAGGTGGTCTAGGATGCATTTAAACCAAGTTCACACATGGTCTTAGTTTCCAGTATCTTATGCTCCCAGAGTCCTACATTTCTTGTATGCACAAGACAACTAACGGTTAGAAAAGAGTTTTCGAGCCATCTTTAATTCATATTTTGAAACCGGTCATGAATAAGAAAGTGGTCGAAGGTTCAGATGAGGTATCAATATCAACTGATGATTCCTATGAAATATCCATTTACACATGTAAACATGCCACATCAGAGATTTCTGAAGTGCCTGAACAATAGAAACAAAGACTTAAGACTAAACCCCTTATTCATTTTCAGACAGTTATCTTTTAACCAAGGCAGACATTGTGGAGAAAGTCTGCTGTGATAGAAAGTTTTCTTCTTCACACTCACTCAGTATCTCAGTGTGTGCTGGCTGCAGGGCTGGGGATGGGTTGCTGGCTGTTCTGAAGTGACTTAATTAAAACTCTGTATGGTGCTGAAACACTGAAATCATATTCAGTCCACTGCTTACAGCGATCGGCTTTAGTACAGAGTGAAAGAAAAAGAAGGAAGAAAAAACTTTTTTTCAGTCTCAACTTACCTTTTTGTTTGGGTCAATAACCTTTAGAGAATGAATAGATTTAGTCTCAAGGTGTATGTATATGGCCTATTTAAGGGGCTATTGTACTTTAAAAAAAAAAAAAAAATTCTCTATTGATGTAGAATTTTTACTTCATGATGATCAGTAGCTGTATCAAATCTTTGCACACACTATAAAATCTTCATTGAATCATTATCACACTGCTCTCTTACTGCAGACTGCAGACAGCCTGACCCAGGCAGAAGATATTACTGCATACTTTACACTTCAGATTCAGGAATGACTACTTTCATTTCTTTTATGCATCAGATTGTTGAGTCAACACACTCAACAAATAGCAGAGAGAAAATATAACCAAGCCATCTCCATATAACATTTGCAAAAACACAACCTGTTTTGCAAGTCTGTAACCAAATCCTCGATATACATAAATTGTCAAGCATGCCAGATTGGAATTAAAAAAAAG
>CAFUXE010000230.1:90677-100772 GCA_903364295.1 Serranus cabrilla | reverse complement strand
CACACACACACACACACACACACACACACACACACACAGACCTCTCTGGGGCTGTGATATCATTATATGTCTGTTGCGGGCAGTGTGGAGGAGCTCCAACAGTACTGTGAACCAGCTCAAAGAGTCAAATAGCCGGAGTGAAGCTCAGACGCTGCTGACGAGTCAAATATTGATGGAGGTTTTATGTGTGTTTCAGATTTCACAGCTACAATAGATTTTACTGCAGAGAGAGGGCTGGGAGGCTAACTATCTTCAAATACGGTCCAGAGGCTTCCAGTCATTTAGCAAACATTTATTTTTAGATGATTCTGTTGCATTGCAGTGTTTCCTGGCCTCTGTGTGTTGCTCTTATGTGCACTCTTTTTTTCTCCGCCTGTGCTTTTTGTCATACTGATTGTGACCGCTGCACTGTGGCTCAGACAGGAGCTGTTTATGAGCTTAGCAGGAAATCTGCAGGAGCTCAGCATGGTACAAACCATAACTCTATCACTCATTTTAATAAAGGCAGTCGAGCAATAACTGGGGGTTCCAGTGCAATGCCAGCCGGCTGCACCGGCCAGTCAAATACATGCAAAGATACATTCCTGGTTTATTACTTTGTTCTGTGTTGTGTAATGTGACAAATGTCACAATCATGTCAGTGAAAGATCAAATAGTTGCATCAAAGACAACTCTACAGGGATGTGAAATCCTCTCTGTTGCTTAGCCAACAGGTTCGTCTCAGACTTGTACGCATATCTTCACTTATACCCAGACATCTTATACATACTGTATGTTAGGGGTGGAGTACTCCAGTCATGGACTCGGACTCAAGTTGGACTCAAAGCCCAAGTTTTGCGACGCGTGCCTCGACTTGGACTCAACTCAGACTTGAAGTCTCGTGCTGCACGATGACTCAAACTTGGACTAGGACTCGAGTATATATATAAAAAAAACGACTTTCTCATCAATCCAAAAAATGAATGGAACCACCACATTATAAAAGTTGACTTTGGAACGTTAGTGTCAACGTCTTTTCAGTTTGTGTGGATTTTGGAAGCGCTGGTTAATATTGGAGGAACTAAATAAATGGCGACAGTTTGTCATTATGTTTAATGTAGTCCTTTTTTATTTCTATATCAGCTCTCTCAAGGTGGCAGAATGGAGAATTCACGACTCGGACTCCTGACTCGATACTGACTCGATTTATGACTTGACTACAACACTGCTATATATCACCATGTGCATTTAGGATTATAGATCACTGTCTGGAGGAAACTAAATGAGTCTTTTAGCCTCCAGCCGCTGCGTCAGAATACAGAAGGTTATGCTCTTAATATTCTTAAAAGATATCAGACTTCAATAACATCTAAGACAGTTTGTATTTGTTTTTATTGTTGAGAATTCAGGGGTATGGTTTCACAATATGAGTAGGAGTGGTGAAATTCCTAAGAGCCCACAGAGTGTGAAAGTTGTGATAGCATATACTTAATTACATTTAGCCACCCCTCCCTGCCATAGACCCATAGGCAGGCTTTTTCCAGGGGGAGATAGCAGGTCAGCTGTTAATGCCACATAGAATTGGTGAACATTATTTGAAAGCTGAAGAATAATTAGAAATGCATCAATACTGTCTGTCAAGCTTTTCTACTCCAGCATCTGTTTAAATGTTGAGGTTTAGAGTCTGTGGGAGCTGAGAACATAATGGCCGTAGTATATGAAAGCCTTTCCCGTGCTCAGTTATGTCTCATGGGTTGTAGCAGCTTTTCTGTAAGAATTACGATTGGGTCACTTACGTTCAGGAAACTGCTAAAACGCTGAATGCTCTAAGTCTCTAGTTTGTGGTTGTAAAGATTCATAGTTCACAACAGATTATTTTATACTGTGACATCAAGTTAAAAAAATATTACCACTGGGGTCAATGGATCCACAATAGTTTCAGTTTTCCAGTCATACCCAATTCATTAAATTCAAAGAGTGTTTAGGTGGAAATAACATTTAATGAGAAAGAATGCCATGTTTTTTGCACCAACCCCATGGGATTTTTATTCAGATATCTTGAGGTCAGAAGTCAGTATTGCCATACCAGTTCTTCCCTCACTATATTTTAACCTGAATTTTGAACTTTATTTTGCTCCATCCCTGACAAAATGTTATAACATGGTGGGTACCAATGAATTCCTTGGATCTTCCTGTTTCATAGGATACAAGTATTGTCACCTAGAAACCTTAAACCTTTGTCCACTTCAAGTCAAATTGTGCAGATTAACTTCAACATTTGAAGCTCTTACCCAAAGTCACTTCTCATATCCTTTGAGCAACACTTTCATTATGTCTTGGTCAGTCAATTTGTGTTCCAAAGGGAGCCTCTTCAGAGTCCGGAGCTTATCTGCTCCTCAACCAGGGTCTAAGTGGACAGTGTGAGTGCTAATCCACTGGTAGGGATAAGAGCCTAAGTCACTGGCTGGCAGTAAAAGCTGCATATGTTTCAATTTTACCCTGTAAAGTAGGAGCAGCGGTGAGGCTTATTTCCTTATCTTTTCCTCCTGCACACATCTTTGTCTTCCCTACTCTCTGTACTGTTGGTCTCATTATTCACCTCCTCACCCTGCCCACAATCTACTGCAGACCCTTCAGTCTCATATCTCTGGCCCGCATTCTGTCATCAAAAAGATGAATAATTCCAAATTGTAGACGTCAAGCTATAGAGAAGTAATCAATATATCATGAATAAGAAAACAGCAGAAACATTGCTTGTTGTGTTTTACTTTAAAAAAAGGTTTCTAGACAACATCCATGTAAAAACTGAAGATAATTTCCAAATTGAGGCAGATGTGAGGAGGCGGAGTGGGTGGAGCTAAGAGACAGAGCGTGATATTAGCTTGAGCAGAAGGCTGCAGCCTGAGCGCTGGCCTTCTAGAGCCCAGTGAGAATTGATTAGCTCTCCATTCACCTCAATGAATATAGACACAGAGAGAAAGACTGAGTGGAATAGGATGGCAGACTTTGTACTCAGCTGTTACCTACAGTGAAGGTTGGTGGAGGGTGGGGGTTATACTGCTGGAATTTATACCCCAGCAGTATTGACTCTGCTATGGTGCCAAAACCTTGCCAATTCCCCAGTCAGGAGCTGCTCCTGGAATTAACCATATTGCATACTGTGCAAACTGCAAGAAACCAGAGAGATCCTCTGTGTGTGTGTCGCCATCGCTCATCATCCTTCCCTTGGTGCTCGCAGGGAGACAGCCAACACACTAATAATTCATGCAAATGTGATCTTTCCATTCACTTCATGCAGTATTCATTATTTTGACTGTCAAGGTATCAATTTGTAGAGGCAGTCGCTGCTGCCCATCTTAAGAGGCTCATGAGATTCAGCAAATGAGCCGATCGTAAAGTAATTAGTGCTGATTAATAAACTCAAATCACCTCTGACCCCACATCAGATCAGTCCTGGTATTAATTGTAATTATCCTGCAAAGGAAGCAGCAGAGTTATTTCAAAGACATAATTACCTTTAGATGGTGAGATTACTGCAGCAACTTCAGAGATGGATAAACAGAAGATCTGCTTTAAGTCTGTTACCTGTGCTTCTTATTACTTACTCATTTTAATAATGCAGCAAAACCAATCCAAAATGCATTACAACAGTGATTCTCAACCTTTTCATCTCAAGCACCCCTAAATTGATACACATTAGGGGACAGACCCTGATCGGATAAGATTTCACTTCTAGGACCTCCATCTGAAAAGACTTTTTGTTGCTGTTGTAAATTACAGTTTGATGCTTTCTGTTGTAAACTTTTGGGGAATTGTGGTTGTATGATTAAGACCAGAACAGCAGAGGAATTGAATTATGGCTGTTACTCACATTGGGCTCACTGCTATAATGTATCAACTAGTGAAAATAAATGATTCCCCATTTGTCAGGAACTCTGAGGCTTCCTCAACTCTTGGTTGAGAACCACTGCAATAAAGCATGCCCCGTTTTTTGAAGGCCACATAATACATTAATTGAAAACTGCCGAACAATGAAAGAAAAACGTTTTTGCCATGACAAGATGGTATAACTTAGATTTATTCAACAGTCACAACATTTAAAAATAAAAATTACACCTGCACTTTTCCTGCAGAGATCTGATGAGATTCTGAAGTGTGGCTGTAAAGCAGTTAACTAACTACATGCACTACAAACAGGCAATAGGGTACTGCCAACAAAACTAAATAAACTCTCCATCCTGCTGATTGTAAATGTAGAGCACCAAAAGGTGAACAAACTCAAATTATAATATAAAATCTAGATAAAGAGCAGGTGCAACCATTGCAGTACAAACGTTGTCATGTCATATAAAATCCCAGTGGAATGATGAAATAGCTTCTGATTGATGTGGTTTACTGTTTTAATTAAGTCTTGAATAAACACACCATCTGCCTCTGGCTGCAGAGCTGTGATGGTGTTTGTTCACATTGTGTGACTCTGCTCCATCCAGAAAGCGATATGATTTCCTCAATTGAATCCTTAATTTGTAAAGTCACTGTTGTCATGCTTCTCTGTGATTGGCTCAGCTGTTTTCTGCTGAGTGTTGACACCATGGGTGCTTAGTCACCACACCACCCAAACACCAAAGCCTAACTTATGTTCTAAAATGATCTAACTAAGATAAATGTCCTAAAATGATCCTAAATCAATAAAGAATACTTCCTCGTTTTATGAAAGAAGTGGTAGATACACAGGTTGAAGCAGTTGTGTGTGATTGACCAATCAGCAACAGTTTTCCCTGAAACTCCACCCTCAAAGTTCCTGTACTTTCACAAAGTACAACCTACTGTCTTTTGGGGGGTAATATGGCCCCAGAAAATGGATCCTGACCTTCAGACCCTGGTCCCTGTGGTCAAAATGCAGTGAATTCTTCGCAAGGTTCCTGTAGCCGCAGAGGGGCATAAGTTACTACAATTTAAAAAAATTTGGAAGTGACAATTCATTCAAAAGTTGGACAAAGGTAAATAAACTTAAGATTGTTGCCTTTAATCATTTTCTAAACTTTTTTTGTTTTCACTCAGTGTGAACTCTTCACTTTGCTTCCCAACATCATGTCAGCATGGCATCACCTCATAGTTCTTACAGGCTTCTATGGTGACAGTTGCCATGGAGGCAGGATACTTTGGGGCCAGTTGTCTTGGAGACAGGTTGACTTGATGTCAGCTTGTTATAGATCGCTCGGCTGTCTATCAGCTATATGCAAGCAGACCCCACGCATGTCGTCATCCAGCATCACACTCAGGACACTGTGGGCATCGTTTGACGTCTTCCTGACAGTTTGCACTTTACTGCAGTTTCTCTGGCAACGCCCGTTTCCAAGAGTGAGTTCTAATTTTGCGAGGGAGATCAAAGATGACGGCCATCAACATTTATAAGCAGCGAATAAAACGCTGACAGAGAACTTGAGGAAAAAAAGTCCCCGTCCCCCCCAATGTGTTTGCTTCTTAACTACAGCAGCATCTTACTCACACTCCCAGATGACACCTCTGAAAGTCATGATTTAGATGGAGTTACAGAACAAATAGATAATCCACGGGGATGGAGCCAGTGTGTGGAAATGCTTTAAATCCGCTGCTGTTTTAACTAAGTCTTTTTGCGTGAAAGCTTTTATGGCATAATCAGAATGAGACGCGGTTTCAGAAAACAATTTTAATTGGCTCTCTAGCAGGTGGAGATAAATACCCCCCACCCCCACCCAAAAGGCCTCTGCGTGTGTGTGTACATGTGTTTGTGTGTGTGTTGGTGGTGAGGAGAGCGACGAAAAGAGAACAGGGAGAATTCATTAAATCTGCTGTCCTGTCTTTCCTGTATAAATGTTATGTTTAATGAGCCACTCTCATTAGTACTTTATTTTTTCAAGCTTTCACTGAGCGAGCTGCTCCACTCATCGGCAATTCTGCAGGCAGACACACACACACACACACACACACACACAGTTTCTCTCAGACTAAAATCTTGTTAAGCCTGTCTTTTTTTTCAAAATCTGTTCAGGAAATTGTTTCGCGCCGGTGAGTGACCCTCCTTGAGCTTTTTACCTGCTTCTCATCTGACTCCTCCTCCTCCTCCTCATCTCCTCTCGTCTCTCTTTTCTCTCATCTTCTCCTCTTTCATCTCCGCTCTATTGTCTTCCTTTGCCCCGAGCCACCGCCGCCTTCCCCCACCTCATCCTCGCCTTTCTTCATGAAGATTAAGGTGAAGCGGATCATGGGGCAGAAGGAGGCAATGTGGTCTGTACACAATGCACGCGGGTGGGATGAGGAGAGTAAAGGGGGGGGTGTGATGGAGGAGATTGAGAGGAGAAGAAAGTGGAAATAAAGATGAGAAAGGGAGAGTGGATCAGGCAGAGGGGGGTGTGGCGAGGAGAGATGATAGTGATGAATAAAAGGATGAAACAGAAGTCAGTGTGTAAAACATCTCAGCTGGCTCAGTCTGTGATATCATATGATTCTTTGTGGAGCCTTCATCACTGTGTGCAGTGGTGGGGTGTTGCACGGTTAGAGCCAATTCTGTCTTCATGAACTTTTATCCTTGAGAAGAGCTCGATTGATTTTCACACCCTTAATAAATGGAGCACCAGAACTGACAAAGGGCACTGAAAGGTTATCAGATAAGTCAAAAATGAAATAAACTACAAGATCTATGTCAGGCATTGACATTATGCTGCATAGCATAGCTGTCATCAATCCAAACCTTGTTTAGAAAAATGTACATTTTAAGAGTTTTTTTGCTGGTCGGCATACTTAATTGCAATTAAATCACAGCTCAATTATTTTACTTTGGGTATATTCTGCAGTTAGCACAACCCGGCTCGTCCTGAACTCTTTTAGAAAACAAGGCAAGTTTATTTATAGAGCACAGTTCATACACAAGGCAATTCGAAGTGCTTTACAGTGACAGAAAAAGTACAAAAAGTCAGATTAAAATTTTAAAAGTTGTACATACAGATGCTGTTACAGTGTGCTGGCAGATATCCAGATATCCCTCCGTATATAGAACATGGATACACCTAACTAATTATCATATCAGCCTGTGGAAATGTAGTAAGTACAACAGAAAATGTACCACAGGGATAGCAGTGAATAAATAATTGATATGTGTCCTAAAACCAAAAGAAATGTATTAGCTCAGGTGAAATTACAGAAGCAAGAGACGGTATGTGAACCCTTTGAAATGACCTAGTTTTCTGCATTAATTTGTCATAAAATGTGATCTGCTCTGCATCTAGTTCCCAAGTATAGACGAACACAATGTGCTTAACCTAATGCCACACAAACTGTTATAATATTGTCTTTATTGAACACATCCATTAAACATTCATAGTGCTGGTGGGAAAAAAATGAGTGAACCCTTAATTTAACCTCCTTTGGTAGCAGTAACCTCAATCAAGCGCTGCTGGTTGCTGCTGGTCAGACCTGCAAAACATTCAGGAGGAATTTTGGACCATTTTTCCGAACAAACCTGCTTAAGCTCAGCCATATTCTGAGGAGGTCTGGTGTGAACGGCTCTTTTAGTTGTTACTAAGGTTATTTTTACCTCACTGATCATCCTGTGTTGTGCCTTCATAGTGCCATCATCTCCATTTGTGTAACTGCTGAATATAAAGTCTTTGAGATGACTTTGTTACCCATCTTACTTAGTCAATTTCATCGATTATACTCCAGGTTTTCTCCAGATGTTAATGTGTTCACTAAAGACATGAAATATTGTAATTGTTTGTGTGGTCATGGGTTAAGCACATTGTTTTTGTCTATACTTTGTACTTAGATGCAGATCAGATCACATTTTATGACAAATGAAAGCAGAAAACTAGGTAATTTCAAAGGATTCACATACTTTTTCTTGCCTCTGTAAAATGATAATTCGATAATTTGCTCCAGAATGTGAGGGCACTCCACAGATTACATACATGGCAGGTTTAATGATTACAAATTGCTGAATGTCCCAAGGTGATTCTACTGCAGTGCACAGGCAGCAGTGTGTGCTCCTGTGTGTGTGTTTGTGATACATGTGTGTGTGGCGAGCCACCTGGTTCCTTGGAGTTCAGTCTAGGGCATTCCTGCAGTCACAGCAATCCAGGGACACACACAAACGCACACACACACCGATTTTATATACACATGAATCACTAAGTGGTGTCAACCCTGAGAGCAAGTCCATTCCTCAGAAGAGGACCGAAGAAGGAAGGGGAGAGAAAAGGAATTAAGGAAACAGTGAAGGAGTGAAGGAGTTAAAGTAAATATAGGAGGTGATATAATAGAAGAGGAGTTTGAGTTGAGGCAAGAGGTCAAAAACAGAGCTCCACTCTTTTCATGGCTGCCATCACTGTCTGTATGAGGAGGCGGCTCAGTCACTGTAACTGATTACTGATTACATGCTTCTATTTCATCATTCAGCTGCAGAGTGGTACTTTACTAATACATTTCACTTCAGCATGCTCCCGCTTATCTTTTCCATGTAAGAGTTTATTGCACTTGAGCTACAGACAGAGCTTCCACTGATGGCAGCTCTACCATTAAGGGGATGTATTTGCTGTTAATTTCGTGTTCATGTGCACATGTTTGCTGTGTTGTGCGTCCTTCATGTGTATAGCGAATTGGTTGCGGGTGATGCCAGAAATCAACACCCTGGTCCTCAGGATGCAATACACACATGAACAGTAGGGGCAGTGTAGTAGAAGTACTCACCGTTTTCACAGTTTGCTTGATTTAATGACATTTCATCTACGAAGACCGTGCTGTCACTTTGTACTTGAGTACTGGTCTCTGACTTGAGACGGACTCAAAGCCCGATTTTCTTGACTTGTGACTCGAGTCAGACTAACACTCCGATGACTCAGATGCTCACTCGAGCATTCTTGGGGGTAGCAAACCTGCCGTGATCTCAGAATGAACAATTAAGGAATCTCCTGGAGTGGCGACGTGTTTGTTATTTACATCCTGCAAATCAGGTAGTTCACTATGGTCTGACTCCTCTGGTGTCCTTCAGTAGCACCCTTTGTACAGAGCAAGTATGTGAACAACTCCATTCACGATGCAGCCGGTTTGTACACAAACACGCAAGTATGTCCCTGAACTAAGAGGGGTTTATAATTGTGGGTTATGGGGCTGTGACATAGCTTTGGGCTGCCTCCGTTTTTGTGTGATTGAGGTCTTCACAGGTCCTAAAATTCCTGCTTGAACCCAAAAGACCCAGAAAATGTGCTAGCCAGACCCAAACCCAAAACCTTCAAGTATTACTTGAAAGCAGTTAAGCTACTATAAGACTGGCTGTGTATAAATCCAAATCTCATCAATCCCCATGCGCCTTTAGCAGCTTCTTTTCCCATTGAGCAGCACACATGTTCAGCTTTCGCCGTCTCTGCTTTCTGCAGATCTTCTCGTGTCAGCTCAGGACATTCCTTCAGCATCTGTTTTTATAGTTATTTCAATAAAAGTCAAGCTCATCTCACTTGAATTTAGAAAGATTACAGAGTCAAAAATAAATAAGGACTGACAGGTAGCCTGAAACTAATTTACCAAAGTTATTTATAGCTGCAAAGGTTGGAGGGCTGAAGCAGCAGTTGATTTTAACCATGCAGACTTTTTCAGAATTTACAATAATCACGTTCATCTCCATCAGTGAGACTCTGCACTGTAAGAAAAGAACCCCTCCCCCGGCTTCTGTCCTACATTAGAATTGCAGATAGGGTTTTTCCAGTCGGAGCAACAACGCAGCAGGGGAGCAGCCGGCATGCTGTATGTACAGTACACCTGTCTGTCCCCTGCTCAGGTGCTCGGTGTTGTCCTGTACAGAGTGGAGGTGAGCGTCCAATACACAGAGTATGTGACTGACTGACTGACTGCATCCCCCCGTGTCTCCCACAACAGTTAATGATGTGGACATGAATAATTTGTGCGTGAGTGTGTATGTGACAGTGAGAGAGAAAGAGAAAGAGAACTGGCAGAGTGTGTGTTGTGTTGTCAGCTGGGTGTGTGCTGACTGATGAGGTTACACCCAAAGCATGAATAATGCAGAGGACTGTAGGAGTGAGAAAGAGAGAGTCTGTGTGTGTTTTTGTGTGTGGAAGAGAGAGAGAG
>CAFUXE010000230.1:80372-90389 GCA_903364295.1 Serranus cabrilla | reverse complement strand
GAATGTCCTGTTTTCCCTCCTTTCCCCCTCCTTAATCCCCTTCCTTATCTCCCTTTCCTCGTGCGCCTTCTCTCCCCCCTACTGTTTCTCCCGCCTTCCACCTCCATCCTCCTCCTCGCCTCCCTCCATTCCCAGCTCTCTCCGAAGGCTGATGAAGCTGGCATGGTATCTGAAGCGTCTGTATGTTTCTGATGCCTGTTAGTGGGCTCGCCTTCTGTTTCGAAACAAACTCCGGCACTCTGCCTGCTGTTAACCACTTCCACACTTCCAACTGTCATTTCCAACAGTAAATTCCCTCCAATAAACCAAATATTTGGTGATGTATTATCTTGTTATTTTTATAGCTTTAATCGTGATGTCCGCAAATCCCAAAATATCCTTCATGATGATAAGTTAGTTAGCTTTCTGTAGCAGTATATTGTTCACTAATGTACTTATAGTTTTCTTTGAAGCCATTAAAGATTGTCTTGCTGAATCAGCAGCATTAATGGTGCCCTCTTAGATGTGACAGATACCAATGAGGCCATTGGCACAAGCACATAACACTTTTCAACTTTGCACGGGTAACAATCTGGATGGTCCTTTTCCTCTTCAGCCCAGAGGACACAATGTCCATTTAAAAAAAAAACACAAACAATGAGATATTGTCCATTTTCAGACCATCAGTCCATCTCAGATGAGTTTGAGCCCAGAGAAGTTGGCAGCTTTTCCGGATAATGATATATGGCATTTACTTTGTATGGTAGAGTCTAAACTTTCCTTTATAAATGAACTACCAACAACAGAGTTATGAAGTGTTCCTGAGCCTTCAAACAATATTTTTCAATGTAGTGCTGCCTGAGGAACTAAAGGTCACGGCATCCAATCTTAGTTTTTCTTAGTTTTTTCCTTTATATGCAGATAATTCTCTGGATTCTCTGCTTATTATGGGCAATGTAAGTGATGTTATGGATTGTTGGCAGTGTAATCCAGAAATTCCTTGCACACAGCAGCTGCACCACTTACAGAAACCCCCAAACAACATAGAAAGTACAACCTGGCACCAAAGATAATGCAAAATAATAAATAAATGTGCAGAATGCTTTACAAATATACTGTGCATTCCATATGGGACCTAAGTTAGATTTAAATTCAGGGCTTCATTCGGTCTATCACAGTTACAGCTCTTATTACCACTCTTAACCACCAGTGATACATTATTATTCACTGTGTGTGATTTATTAACAGTAATTGCTTCAGTTGCCTGCACACATATAGTATAGAAAGATACTCAAATCCTCTCTGGGAGATTTTTCCTGTATGTATCTGCTCTGTTGGATTTATTTCTCTTTCTCTAAGGAACTGCAGCTACAAACAGTCGCCACAAAACTCAAGCAGAATAGATGCTGATAGTGCAGAATGTGTGTGAGTGTGTGTGTGCATGCAGGTTAGTGTCTTGCTAATGGACTGGTAGATGTCTCCAGAGGAGGGGCAGCGGGTGGTCAGTCATATTAGTCTGCCATTAGTGCACACACACACACACACACACACAGTGAATACACGTGGCTGAAATCTCTGTGGTGAGTGTTGCAGCTGGGTTTTCTTCCTCACGTGAAGAGGCTAAGATGGAACAGTGAAAAATGATGGAGGCAGTGGAGAGTAATAACCAAGAGAAAGTGAGTGAGTGTATAGTGTCTGTGTTTGTGTTTCTGTGTGTGTTTGTGTGTGTACACACTGACTTAACAAAGCCATGAGACTGTGAGAGAGTGTGTGGTTAGTGAAGGAAACCAGGACAGAGAGAAGATACATTTACAAGGAGTGTCTCTCTCAGTGTGAGAGGACTGCTGCTCAGATATCGTTTCCTGCATACTGCTAAAATGGTGTTGCTTAGAGACATATTGACTGGGGTTGCTAGGATACCATTTTAATTGGTTGATGTGTGAAACTGAGGCAGGGTTGTGGGGGTTTTCAGATGTAGCGGGACAGCCGCCGAGCTGCACTTGTGCTTCCCAGCACATCAAACCTCTGTTCTCCCTGCAGACAGACTAACCGTAGAGAGACAACGCCGGCTCTGCAGAGACTTGTGAAATAAAAGTTGATACCTCTTGAGCTGTGAAATAAGACAAACACCACTGCTGAAAAACAACACAACTTTTCACAGCAGACGTAAACAGCCTTTATTTGTAACACGAGAAAAAAAAGAAGATCAAATCAAGATAAAGAAATGAAAATTCTAAAAATAGGCAGCTCAGGAAATCTCCAGAGAGCACACCTCAGTAAGCTGAGATGTGGGCGTTGTGCTGCCTGAAGCTGTGTGACGACCAGTTGAAAGGAAGTGCATGAGAAGAAAACTGCTCACAGGCTGCATGCTGGAAACTACAAACTGTGCATTTTCTTCTTATCTCCTCTTTCCTCTTCTCTTCTTCTGTGAGACTGTTAGTCGGTCTCTCTCTCTCTCTACTTTCTTTTACATTTCTTGAGCTGGAGAGATGTGACACAATATAAGGAGTAAAGCTCTGTATTAAAGCAGTGTCTGTTCCAGCTCTATGGTTTCTTTCACACCGAGTTTGGTGAAACATAATATGTTGCTGCCTTGTGATTCATGTTCACTAGAGAACTTCACAGGTACACCCAAACCATTGGACCGAAGAGGCAACCTGGGATCCCTGTGGGTTCAGGTTCGTGGTTTATATGGTCAGTCGGGTCGGTTTCGGGGTCTCAGGTGTATTTAACGTAATAGACAAGTGAATCTGAGAAGACCCGGCAGTCAGAGAACAGAGGTCAGACTCAGGGAGTACAGATGAAAGCAAATTAGCATGTAGCTTAGGTTTGATTTGTGACTTTAAATTTCCCATAGGAGTGAATGAGAGCATAAATGGTTGTCTGTCTCTATGTGTCAGCACTGGGATCGTCTGGTGACCTGTCCAGGGTGTACACGCCTCTCAGCTGGGATCGGCTCCAGCAAACACAAACCTGATTGAAAACTAGTTGTGTTTGTCATCTGTAACCGTGAGCACAGTCATCTCATTCACAGATACTGAACAGATACTGATGTCCTCCTGCACAGCAGTGATAAATGGATTCACATGGGAAAATCTAATTCACTGACAGCAGATCATGACCATAGACTGTAAAAATAGATCATGGCACACTTCATACTGCCCTGTGATGCGTTTAGACTGACAGTAGCCCTGTGTGACATAATGCCGCCCTCTCATTCATTTGAAAGAAGCTGGTTCTTAGGTGCGGGGGCAGTTGTAGCTTCTCTAAAAATGAAGCCAATGCACAAGTGCCAAAAACTGTAGTTCCTCGAATGGCCACTTGAGGATGGTTCTTAAAGCAAGTCAGTCCCCTTAGATCCCCATGTTAAAAAAGTATGGTTTTTTTTGTATATTTAGTTTTAAAGTGTCGGTGCCCTCACTGCTGATGTGTTTAAGCAATAAGGCTTTCTTTGGCGCACCTCAGCTCCACCCCCACTCCACCTCTTTGCCAATTTTTGCATTAGCCGAGAGTTGAGCAGAGTCGGCACTGCCCAGTTCCCTACAGCCGAAGTCACCCCTCTCAGCTTCACAATGACTCTTCAGACACCCATAAGTGAAGACACAGAGTCACTGTTTTATACAGAATATGGTGGCAACAAAAGGGGCTCCATAGTAACTGAGAGGCAGAGTGCAGCCTTCAAACTGTCAAGAACTTGTTGGCCTACATAGGCAGACCGCAGAATAACGGCTGCCCGATTATTCATGGGATGTCAACCTCGAACTACATTAGCCACCTATCCAGAGAGGTTTCAACCAGCTCTCCCTGACCTGCAAACAATCTGGCATAAGGAAAGGGAGAATAGTTGGATGGATGCCAGATCTCCTGTCACCTGGAGTCTGGATCTCTGATGCAATAGCACAAAGGCATCTGTACACAACGCCCACGATCTTACCTGGTCAACCAACCACAAGAGACTTGGAGTAATTGTCACCATCTAGTAACAACAGAACGCCTCACCAGAGTGTCAAGTTTAAAATCAGTGTGAGCGCCCACAGAATCATCTGTACCAGCTAGTTTAAGAACTGTGTCGTCTGGACTAAAGTCTCAGAGAACACCTGACAACACAAGGAGGTCAGGCTGAGAAATGGGAAACACAGAGCCTAAAAAAAGGAGAGATGTATATTTATGGTTTAATGGGAGTAAACACAATAGACGTTTTCAGTTAAGAGACTATTATCTGTGATTCATGGAAAGAAAAATGTAAATGTTGTTTAGTTTCACTTTAAACTAAGTATATGGATATGATGAAAAGCAAACATGAATAGTTCTCTACATAACCTGTGGATGATGTCACAGGTCGGGCTGGGGTAGATTTTGTTTGCAAAGAAACAGCCTCTCTCTCTTTCTTTCCCTCTTCTCTGAGATGTGATTAAGGTGACTCCTGCAGAGTCTGATCAGCCTCCTTCAGACTAAGCTGAAGGATGTAGGGAATTATCACTGGATCAATACCAGCACTTACATCCCCTCTCACACCCGTCAGCTTGAAACTCCTTCAGAAAGCCTCACACTTGACATGCCAACACTACAATCCTAATTATGTGATCTTAATCATTATTCCTCCTTGTGTATGAGAGTGAATTAGTGAATGAGTAATGAAGTGTTTTTTAAATGTGCTGACAATTAGAATGAATGCATCAGTCCTGGGCAGCTGGTGAGTGAATGAAGAAAGTTCAATCCCCAAAGTGGAAATATCATGGTTTTTGTTAGTGAATGCATTGTGTCTCGGGTTCCAAGTCTGAGTTAACGTTTCCAATGAATTATATTAATCTTTTAACATTGAAGCCAATCTTTCCCCAAACCAATGCAAAATGACTCGTGCTGTTATCATGCCAGACCTGTCCAATATTTAACACATTTTTTCTTGCATCAGTGCTTCCTGTCCACAAGTGATTTGTTTGTGAAATTCATTAGTCAAATTTGAAAACAGGTACTGAAAGGTTAGTTAATCCCCGTGTGAGTGACATTATCAGCCTACATCTCTGTCACCTCCACCCCTCTACTAAGCTTCTTTATCTCCATCTGAGACATTGATGATGGAATAATTTCCCCTAACTAGACCAACCTCTATAATCACTGATTACCACCTACAACCCTCTGTAATCAGCCACCGCCATCTTATGACAAAAGACTGTGTGTGTGTGTGTGTGTGTGTGTAAGCACACCGCAGGGGAATGCTGTGCCATGTGTGTGTGCAGATGCGTAGGTGGATGATAATGAGGAGTTTTATGGTTAACCTTAAGAAGATGAGGAAAAAACACACAAGATCTGAAACAAACTTATAGTCTGTACACACACTCACAGGTTGATTGACCCTTCTGGCTCCATCATTTACTTCTACTAGATGCAATTTTCTCAGGTCTCATAAACATCATGTCTCCTCTGCTTTGTAATAAAAAAAACTTACTTGGGGGCATATTGCAGCTGTGTGTGTTATTTAAAATGAAGCCTGTGGTGATGTATGAAAATGTACACAATGACAATATTGAGGCTTGCAGATAACCTCTGGAGAGCTCTCTCATCAATCTTCCCAGTAAACAAGGCCCATCAGCACAGGCACACACACTCATTGCTCCTGCCTTGAACTCACCTCCACAAACACACCCTGATCTGAGCAGAGAGACACACACACACTCACAGCTGCTAACAGTAATACACACTGTAGCTAATCACCAGGCTGTGTTGTGGGGGCCAGCGGGCAGAGACAGCGTATCTCCTCCCAGGTCAGTGATCTGTGTGAATTATAGATCAGAGCTTTTCTATCCCAGGTTTTGTAGCCGGGCCCGTGGGACACGCTCCGCAGAGGGAGTGTGGGTGTGATAGACACATACAGGAAGGACAGAAAAGAAGAAAGTGAGGGGAGTGAACTGTGGAGCAATTTCTTTTAAAAAGAATCTACATTTTCACTACGCACTGACTTTTTTAGAAGCCACAAATTAACTCACACTGCATTTCTTAATCAGTCTACTATGGTTTGGATGTCTGGTGCTGGATTCCTTGATTCTCTGCAGAAAAACTGGATCATAAAGTCAGCAACTGCCCTGAAACACTAAAGCACAGTATAAACTGGTAAGGTCCTGGGTCTGACTTTAGTTATTCTGGGCCATGTCTCGTAGAGGACCTTTGTATAGCCCCTTATTATTTCAGTATTTGTGCTTTCATTATTCCTATTCCAAAATGTCTTTCATGGAGTGATGACACAAGAAAACTGGGACCCAGTGGAATTCCAGCAGATGAAAATGGTACATTAGGAACAGATGATAAATGTGGGCCGGCAGCAAATTTTGTCCCCCCGGGTCCTCCAGCAGGTTGACCTATGGATGTACAAAGATATTAGATACAGTGTTGGACATTGGGTCCCGTTTATTCGTATAAAAGTTGCTCAGTGGCGTGTGAAGCCAAAGAAGTTAAACTTGTGTATAAAATTACCTGAATGTTGTATGGATCTTCCACACTGTAGGGCCTGTAGAGCACGAACACCAGAGACTTCAATCAGCCAGGCTGGCCAACTTCCAGTTTATCCCTCTGCTTACTTGAATGGGGATAAAATAATTAAATCATGAGTGTCTTCTAGACTTATCCAAAAAAAAAATTAAACTCGTGTCAACTCATCTCAAACATACCCACAGTCAAAAATTGGCTTCAGAGCCTGGTGCTGATCCCAGCTGCTTTGGTTGAGAACAAACACATTCTCCATATTTCTTAAAACAGGTCAAATGAACATGAAGTCAGTGCGAGGTTCTTGTGTGTTCAGTCAGTTACCTGAAGATGTGATTCAGCCTGTCCAAACACATACCGTAGTTTCACCTCTACATGAAATATATCACCACTATTATTTTCACAGTCTATGATCACTCACACAAAGGTCAACACAATCACAGTCACCTACACTAAAGGTGATATCTACATGGAATGAAATACTTGTGAACCACCAGAGTTCCATCAAAGCTCACCTCATTTGTTTGTTTTAGTGTTTCATTTCAAATAGATATTAACCTGCATAACTGCGTATATATCAGCATGCTCAATGTGCCAAAGAAATGGCAAGCTGTATCAAGGATCTATCAGCATTATGTTATTTAGTGACTAAGTGCTTATAATGGACTCATAATGCGCTCATAATCTCTTCAAGAAAATTGATAAAATTCCCTTTTTATCATTTCCTTTTTATTCAGACGGGTATCCCACTTTGGTAATTGAATCTCAGCATGGTAGCCATTAGTGAGTCATACATGCCTCTTGGGTAAAAATGGTATAAAAAAAGAAAATAGTGAAAAGCCTAAATTCTTTAACCATAGTGATTTCTATTGGTTTTATTGTAGACAAATATGCATTTTTCGGAGTGGTTGCTGTTGAGGATGAGCCTCTTCAAAGTCTTGAGTGTTTGCATGTTTGAGTGTGGACATGTGTGTGCATGTGTGTAAAAGCCATTGACTGTGATAATGGAAGTCAATACAGCCTGTGTGATTTTGCGTCTCGTGGGAGCGTTTGTCTTTGATTAGAGCGCAGCAGAGAATGGCTGAGTGAGCAGGAACCTTAATTGTCTCCCTGAATCACAGCACTGTGACTTCTGACAGTAAAGCTGACATGACCAAGTGACTCTGGACTACATATGTAGTCAATTATGGCCCGGCTTTTTATAGTGAGTTTTTCATGTCTTCTTCAGACACATCAACAGTATGTGAAATATGGAGGTTTACTTCCTTGTAATTGTCAAATGTTACATATTAAAGCAGGGCCTCTAAGTCAATAGGCCATTTGCCAATGACTCCTAGAAGTACATATAAGACTGTACTAACACTGGCCATGACACTCACATGTTTAAAACTACACTGCAGACCATGAAGAGGATTACAGGCAGTTTTAAACGTAACGTAAGGTTAAAGTAGTGAAAGAAATACTTGGTTATGTTCAGGCAACAAAGCTACTAGATTAGATTCACGAAAAGTAACAATGTTATGTAACCACGTTTCAAAACCAATGGTTAATTCTATGTCGACTTTTTGTTGCATCAGGCTGACTTTAGCTTAACTCTTTTGCAACAACTGTAGCTTACATTAGCACAGGCTTTATTTAAATGCATCCATTTACATGATCGGTCTCAAATTAAGACAAAAAATAAGTCAAAATAAGTACTTAGTAGTATTGGTATCACTTCATGGGTACTATACTGGTATCATAATTTAATGATTCCCAGCCCTAACGTTAGGCAAACACATTGTTAAACCCACTCTGATTTTGGAAAGACTTAAAAAAAAATGACACCACTCTCCAAACTTTTAAATGCAAAGAATTGTCCTTTCTACAGTCTCATGTACACAGTTTCAACATGAGGAGGAATCCAAAGCTTGTGATGCCTGCTGTGCCTATAGTTACGGTTGCTATGCTGTGATTGAACAGTCAGTGTTCGGGGGAGGTGTTTTTAGTGAACAGTCAAATCCCTGAATAATTAAAAGGTGGTGGTGATAAGGTCATAAGAGTTAAAGCAGGAGCTCCAGTCTTATCTGAAACAGACAGGTCGCCGTGTTCTCACTGTGCAGCTCAGGGACTCGCTGGTGTTGTTGCCTGGATGTCATTTCCCCCTTCAGAAAGTCTCACTCAGGTTAACCAACTCAATACATTCACAGGCCTTGAGTAGATTCCCCTCAAGGTTTCATTGCAGCCGGTGTGATAATTTTAAACAGGTCTATGAAAGTGATTGATTACCTTTGAATCAATACGTTTGACTCCCAAGCTGAGCTTTTTCATTCACACAGCATTCAGCTCACTGCTGTTTGGAGGCGTGATTGAGGCTGACAAGTGAGGATTGAATTGATTTTTTTCTTTTTTGTCATAATGCTGTTGTGTTTAACAAGAGATGGTGGATAACATTTCAATCTGGCCTAATGTTGTTGTGCTGAATCTGAAATATTATACAGTAAAACTACCAAAACAGCACTTTTAGTTCCCTACAGGCCCGGCTTTAAGCTCAGACTAAAAGGTTTTTAAGGTTGGACAAAAACTTTTGAGGCTAAAGTTCTAACAGTGAGTAAGGGGGGAGACTCAGAGGGAGGAGAGGAATAGTTTTAGAGAGGGGAGATGGTAGCAGAGAGGGTGAAAGGTACCAGTCTATTTTTACTTGTTATTTTTGCCTCCCTGCACGCTGCCTGTCCACCTTGAGAAGCCCTTCGACCGTCAAATGGATGCTAGGAAGGAACTCAGAGAGATTTATGCTGGAAAATCTTTTCAGACGAGTGAAGGAAACAGAGTGAAAAGAGAGGCAGCAGAGCTGCTCCGTGATGTGTAAAAGACACATGAAAAAGAAAAAGACATTTTGTTTTTAGAGCACGACGGATGCATCGATAGCTGATACTGTCGCGCAATATTGGCCTATCAAGGCATATCGGTACAATATGCTCTACACAATATAAAGTAGTTTTCATTTCTAGAATTGGATACCACTGTAATACAGTGTGTGTGTAATATACAGTTGTAAATATTTTTTTCAAAAAAGCAACTTCTGAGTACTTTTTACATATTTGTGCAAAATCTACATACAATAAGGTCCATTTTCATTCTAGCTGAAAAAATTCAGCGTACCAGTCACCATATCAGTTATCATTACATTTTTCCCCTTTAAAATTGGTTGTGATATCAGTCTCAAAATCCCACACCAGTCAGACTCAACATTTTATGGGCATTTTGGTGTGAAAACCGTTGACATGATGACTTGCTTTTAGTTTGAGTAAAGGTTTAAAGCAAAGCACACAATGATAATTTTTTTTATCTCTTTGCTTTTCCAGGTTTATGAAAGAGGAACCAACGTGGAGCAGTTTGTGACCCGTTTCCTGCTGAAGGAATCAGCCAATCAGATCCAGTCTCTCCTGAGCTCTGTGGAGAGTGCTGTGGATGCCATTGATGAGCAGCACAGCCAATCAGGGTGAGCCAGTGAGGGTTTCACTGTGTCAGGCTGTTATGTGTGAAATTGGGCATGCCTGTGTATGTGTGTGTGTGTGTGTG
>CAFUXE010000230.1:66111-80333 GCA_903364295.1 Serranus cabrilla | reverse complement strand
GTGTGTGTTTGTGTGTAGTCATGATCGTACACATGTATCATTGCATTCTGTGTAAAACACAGGTTGTCAGCAGCCATAATGAAAACCAGGCATTGTTTCAACCACAAATCTTTTCTGGTTAAAATATCCGTCACTCTGTCTCTCTCTCTCTCTCACACACACACACACACAAACACGCATCATCTTGTTTATCCCATTTTCATCACCCTCTATTTATCTCTCCTTCATCCCCTGTGGATCCTTCCTTCAACCACCCTAATTCTTTTATTATTCTTCCCCCGCACGCTCTTTCTCCTTCTTTCACCCCTCCACTCTCCCGCACTATTTCCTCATCATCTAATCCGCTTTTTACCTTCCCCCTCACTTTGTTTTCCAGTCATCTACCTGCCAAGGTGAGTCCACGGATGTCAGAGAGGCGCAACGAAAACGTCCCTGACTATCCCCCAAACAACAGAGTCAGTGCCAGGGAGCCTGTCAGGACCATCAACACTGCCTCAGGTGACAAATACACACATACACACTGCAGCACCTCTTCTGAATTCATAGTTGGAGGCCATCCATCACACACTTGTGCTGTATGATTAGCCTCATATCTACAACCTTTAATGAGGCAATATCACTCTGGGTGAGCAGAAATCAAACTCTGACTGCCACTCAGCAGTTTTCTGCCACTGTGCAAAAATGCACACAAACACACACACACACACACACACACACACACACATTCACACACTCATCCTTATGGGATTTACTCTTCATTGTAAAACACCTCAATCAGCCACCTGCACAGGCTTGATGCAGCCTGCCTGCAGCAGACAGGGCAGCACAGATAAACTGGTGGAGGGAGCGCGGTTTAGAGAAGGAGGAGAGGAGGGAGAAAGAGGAGAGAAAGGGAACAAGAAATGGAGAGAAGGCTGAGGAAGCAAAGGAAGAAGGTTTGTTAATATATCACTAAAAGTCTTAAAATCAAACCTATAAGTGTGTGTATGAGTCCAGTCAGCACTTAACACTCAAAATCTGCCATGTAGTGCTGTTTTTATGGTGTGTGTGTGTGTGTGTAGTGGCACTAGGGATTGCATTATGCGAATGAGGGTCCTCACAAAGTACAAAGTTGTGTGTATGTGTGTTTCTTGTACTTTCCACCAGACCAAGTTCTAATAAACAGAGTGAGGACATTTGTGGAAAGTGAGGACAGCCGGTCATCTTTTCTTTAAAAGACTTGTTTGAGGGTTAAGGATTACAGTTATGTTCGGATTAGGGTAAGAGTTGGGGTTAGGCATTTACATGTGATGGTTAATATTAGGGTCAGGGGCTGAGAATGTATTCTGAGAATGAGGGTCCTCAGAAAAATACAAGAACAAGGATGTGTGTGTGTGTGTCACACAATGATTGAGACTGGTATTTGTGTGATGCGCAGGACCCTCATTATTCTCTCCTTCCTTTACTCTCTTACAGCCGTCCTCTCTGTCCTCCTCCACCAGCTGGTAGTTAGCACTCGCGCTGACACTTTGCACCCACTCGAACAAATTGCTCGCTGTAGAAGTGACACTTCAGAAGTTGTGGGGATATGGCATCATTTTGTCGCAACACAAACTTTACAGAAGAAATCAAACAAACAAAAAAACCGTTGAGTCAAGGCGTAGTGAGGGGGATGCCCCACAGGGCAAACATGATCAATCACTCCTCAGATGTTATTGACAAGTGTCAGTTAAAGGTGTTCAGTGCTTCAAGGTCACTGTGTCATCTTGTCCAGGACAAATTGACATCCGTGATCGACCTTTGGAACAACCTACAGTCAGCCTGAAGGATTCTGACACAGTGTGTTTAACTTTATAAATGTCATTGATAATGCATCTGCTCTACATCGTCTGTGTGGATAACAGATGGTTAGAACCAAGAAGCTGTTTGTTTTGAATAATGAACATCTTTAGACAGCAGCACTGGTTCGCTGTTACATGGGTTGTTATTGATACCTCATTAAAATTAAAGGTGCCCTGTGGAGTTTTCTTGTAAACAAACTAAGTAAACAAAGTGGTGTTTTTCTTACCAAAAACACATTGTGTATCCTTGAGGTTTCCAAAGTATGTTGAAAGCATTTCCTTCCTCATAAACATTTGCAAACATATTAACATAATTTTAAGTTTGCTAGTATAAAATTGTTCTACTTCAGTAGCTTTGTGCATGCTGCATTTCTCTGCACTAACTGCCTCTCGGAGCCAACGCCCACACACTCATGCATGTTTGTCCTGATCAGGATATAAACAAAATGAGGCCCAACTCATAAATGGGGTGCTAGTAGCTCTGTAGCATTACTTGGCTATAGCCACAGTAGTCAGTGTTACAGCCCTTACATACCCTTAGATTGCTTGCCCACCATCTCTACAGCTGTAGTGAAATAAATAATATTTAGTATCAAAAGCGAAAAGTAAAAGTGTGTCTTTGGCAGTATTTCAGATTTAAACCCAATCGCCAAATACTTTTCTTGTAAAAGTGTTTGGTGTAATCTGTGACAATGATTTTCTCACATGTTGATAAAATAATAAAGTTCCCCACTGTGGCTTTCCACCCAAAAGGTAACATTATAAGTCATATTTATTTAATGTAAGTGTTCCAATGTGTTTAATGTAAGGCATAAACCCAAATGTGTAGTTAGCCAAGTTTAAACCAATTTTCCGGTATTTATAGATTTAAAGGGCTGATAATATTCCACCAAGGGTTGGTATCCCCAGTTATTAGATTGTTTCTGCAGGTGATTTACATCCCGGTCAGCCAATGTTTTCCATTCATAACAGTAGCATCTTCGATTTCCAACTTTAGACATGTAGCTCCATCTTTGTTGTTGCATTATTCCTCACATGCAGCTGATAGCAGGTAGTGTTTGTTGGGGTGTTCATGGATGCTTTGATGTGTAACATCTGAGAGGGACAGAGACTGTTTGAATGCAGGAAACTACATTCTCTCAATCCATAATGCCACCACTGCTTATTCTTTGCACCATTCGTTCATCTGAATCAGTACATCAATTTGTAATTATGTCAATTCAACTGCAGTGCTCTGTTACAAGAAATCCTTCGAGTGAATCACTCTAGCTTCAGCAATAATCATTATCAAGTGCTAATACTGTAAACTCTGCTACTGGCAATACTCCATTTACTATTATTACATTGTAAATGTCAGTTTCCATGGACACACTATTGACATTATGGTATGCTTTTTGTTTTTAAATGATATGTAATGATTATTAATTAGTGTGAAAATGCTTTGCTATCTTCTGCCCAAAACACAAACAATGCATGAACACACCTTTATGTCCATTTATGAATGTAAAAAGCTGCTTCTCTGATTACATCAGTTCTACGGAGCAAACAATAGAGCTGCTGTCAAAAACTTCATTGATTTATTGAGTGATCAGTAGAACAGAGATTGATGTCCTGTGTTTGTATGGTTGGGGGAGATTACTGCAAGAATTGGATAGTGACACTGTTCTGGATGTTGCTGAGAAACCCCCATGTTGTCAATACACCTCTGCAAGCCATGCATCCTCTGAATGCTCTAGGCTAGCTAGGCTACTATGTGGATTAATGTCATGACACATACATAAAGTTGAGCCCATTCTATCCACAAGAGTATCACCTTTCCGGCGATACCCAATTTATGCAATTCCAAGTCTGTTTAGGGATCCCAGTATGCAGGATTATTTAAATACAGTAGGCAAAAACAACACACTGAACTGCATGAGAGCAGCTGTGTGGTTTCTGTCCCAAACTACATGTGATTAGCATGAAATGGCTATATCTGTAAAGGGGAGACTCATGGGTACCCATAGAAACCTCTTTGATTCAGATATTTTGAGATCATTGAGGTTGAGATGGAAAAGAGCAATGTCAGTTTTTCCCTCATTAAAATGTAGCTTTTGGACCATTATTTTGTCCCCTTCCCAACAAGATACCATGACATGGTTAATACTGTAATTGGATAATAAGTCTTCTAGTTTCATATGATACCAGTATGTTTTTATTAAGAGTGAAAAGAAGTTGGCTGGACCCACCAGTTTACAAGAGTTAGTTCCCTTGATGGGATTTTGTGATTTACAGCCTCACTGATGCCGTTAAGTGAGGAGAATGTTACCTTAGTTCCTATAAATCTTTTTTTGGGATGACATGCACACACACAAACACAGATTCTGACACTGCTGTCAGATTGGATGGGGCATGACAGTGATGGCTCTTTATTCTCACACAGCTTTGATTCTGACAGCACCCTGACAAAGAGCAGTTTACTCTATATCTCTAAAAATACATCCACATACATGTTAAGTTGTGAGCTTTAGAAGTCAAGAGTCTTTTATTTTGACTTGAAGTGCCTGATGGTTTTCAAACCATGTTGTTAGATGTGCAGATGAAGCATCTGGTCCTGTTTATCATGACACCATTAGCATCAGAGTCCTTGTTGACTGCTTCATGGCTTTAAGGTGGTTTCTGATAAATTATTGATTAATCTGTCCTCGGGTGAGAATTGAATTGTTATCTTTTTAGTTGAGTAGTATCTCCAGGATATGTGGCCCTTGACCCTGACCCAGATACAGATTGGTTAATAGAGACAATATGGGCAAGTGATGGGCCAGGGCACTGACAGTGACCTAGCAGTCCAATAAAACCAAACCAAGGCGCTGCTGGGTAATAAACTAACCCCTCACTGAATACATGTGTAATGCACAAAGGTCAACCTCCAGTTCTGAACAGTGAAGCCAATGTGGAAGTGCCGTAAAGCTGCATTCTTTCTAATAGCCAGCAGGGGGCGCCTCCACTGGTTGCAAAAAGAGCTGTGATCGTATGAAACCTACTGCTTACTTGATTCATTACAGCAGTAAACATTACCCTAATGAGTTTATCACAACTTGGGATCGATCAATCTCTTTCTGATACCAATTAGTTGGTTGTCAAGGAGACTGAATGTACAACAGGTCGTTTTATAAAAGTCTGCTTGTAACTATGCTGCATTTTATAAACTAATAAGATAACTCATTAGTAATGAAATAATCTGGTCTTGTGTCAGGTTCAGGTGCCGTCTGCCCTCTTCCTCTATTTCTCTCATTGCAATTCTCTCACTCATGCAACTGAAATGATATCCAGTAACTACTAATACAAACAGTATAATGATATCAGCAGAAGCACTGGGAGTTTTTGCAACTTCATCGAATTGTAATCTTCACTACCTGAGTGTATCTGCTGCCCTACATTCAACATTCACTTATCTTTGCGCGTTGAAGGGGCAAAAATCCCAATTCATTTTTAGGTTTATAACTTGCTCTGCCTGTGTTGTGCTTTTATTGAACATTATTATTAAAACATATTATTTGTGTTTACAATAATTTTTGGGGGGACAACTTTATGGAAGGGAGGGTCACATATTTATTTTTACATATTGATTCTTAACATAAACCTAACAGCAGAACCCTGATGATTAAATTACCCGAATACAAACCCACTCGTTTATTTCTGTGATCTGCTGTGAAGTGAAGCTGAGATAAATAATTAAGATTTTGCTTTCAACTTGAGAAAAAAGTATATATTTTTATTTTTTTATCATTATAGAGCTTTGTGGTAAACCAGTGGAACATCATAATTAATGAAGAGAATGGATTCGCCTGCTTTTTTATTTCTTCTGTTGCTTATTGAAAGGGAATGTTCAAAGCCCTGTTCAAAGTGCATTTTATACAGCCTATAAGTCTTAAAAAATAAATGAAATAAAGCTTCTATCATCTGACAGAAAACAGTTTCAATATGTGTAGAGGTTTTCCAAAACAGTGCATGACACTGAAGAAAAGCTTCATAAAGACTTTCTTATAATGCCATCCAATTATGCACACCGTATACAGATATACATGCGGCTCAATGCAAACACCTTTTAATGAGGATGACACACTGTTTTTGCTGAGCATTGAACATAAATCTCATTATGAAGAACTTATTGTACATTCCATACACTGTCTGCAGCAAAACTGCTGCTTGTGTGCAATAACTGTTCTTCTTCTCTGTTGTCGAGCTTGAAAGTGCAGAAACAGTGGCAGGTTATAGATGCTTTTCATGACATTTAAGAGCTTTGTGAATTGCTGAATTGTAAAGCACTGCAGTATTTCCCAGCTAGTTTAGGAATAGGAGCGGGAGCGTTTCCGGTCATTGTTCCGCCTCCATGTTCTGATGGAGACATTTAGTAATATTGAACCAAACTGCTGTGGTCTGTGTATTTGTGCAGCAGCTGAAAAATCTTTTTGTCAGTTTTGAATGAAGCCAGACTGCTTTGAGTTAGTGTAGGCTTTAGTTTACAGACATGCCATAAGACTCAGACCAGATGATGTATGATGAGGCTGTTCCAGCAGCTTGAACCACCCACTGACTGTTAGGCTAAAATTACAACACTCACAATCAGTACAGTGTATAACACCACATAATACATACTTTAATGTATATGTGTGTATATATATATATATATATAAGATGCTGAAGAGGATAATGCCTCTTTGGGGTGCACCACAGCACCCCAGCTGCATTTATATTTAATAAAATATAATTACACACCAAATCTTGGGATAAAGCATATATAAAATATCTAGAAACCATTCCCAGTAGAGTTTAAAAATGTATAGAAATCTGTTTCACTTATGATGGCACATGGTCGACTTACTGGATTTATTTAGTCTCTTTTAACATCTAATTATTAACTATAGTCAGCTGTCATTGAGCATTATGTATTACTGAAGAATACAGCAAATACATTATTATTTGAGAAGTGATTGTTGTTCCAAATTCACATAAAATACAAGGTCCTTTTTGTTTATCAATAGATCTATTAAACTTAATTTATATAGCACCTTTAATACAGTTTAGTGCAGAACAAGTAAATCGTTTTACAATTAGAGATCAATAAACATAAAGCATCACAATAAATTAAATTAAATAAATAAAATGATGTGTGTATAAAAATAATAGCTGTTAATTGTTTACTGTGTTATCAATGTCATACATAAATAATAAAATAATTAGAACTGTATTTTAATGAACACATGACATTGTGGTGTGTTAACACTTATTATATACTGCTTATAAATATGACATGGGGCGTTACCACTAAAATCAAAGCAGGCACAAATAAATGTCGTCGTCATAGGAAATATTCTCCCCCAGCATCCTGACACATTGGATGAAATGTTCCAAACCTGGGTCAATGTTGAACCACAGCACCTTATTTTACTTTGTTTCATCCTGATTCCAAAACAAGGCAAAGATCCAAAAGCAGCCTTAAGTGCTTTTTGACAATCTCACACCCTTACCGACCTCATGCCTTCCCTTTTTCTCCTCTCTCAGATTTCCTCCCCCTCTCTTCTATACCGTAGGCTGTAAAGCAGCTCTGACAGCCGAGGACCTTGATGTCAGCTGCGCTTTGTCTCGAGTCGGGACAAGTCGATTGATTAATGACTCTCAAATCCTCTCTCTTCTCTCTCCCCCTCTCCTGTCCTACTGCCCAGCCTCCTCCATCATGCACTCCTGACTCACTCCTTCTCCCCTTATTGTTCCTCTACACTTATATCTAACTATGACGTCGCCTTGAAGTTTTCTTGTCACCGCTTTTCATCTCATAATATAAAGGGATGTATGAGATTTGTTTTCAATAAGAGTCTCTGCAGTGGGATGGACAGAAAGGGAAGGAAAAAGAAAGACAAAAGACAAAGCAGTGAGCGGGACATGACTGGGGTAAAAAACAAAGAGTAAGAGGGGGAAAATAACAGCAGCTTAAAATACCCACCACCCTCTTTAAGTCAAGCAGCAAATGTTAAATTGTTTGCTGTGAGCAATGCTTCAGTGCATTTCCTCTAAGTGCATCTGACACTTTACTCAAGAGTTTTGATTGTAAATGAACTGCAGTTTATGCCACAGTCTGTGTGTTCATGATTGTGTGTGTCCTGCTTAGTGGGAAACATGGACGTAGATTATGTGTCGTCAATGTGTTAGATTTTCCTACAAACACCAGTTAACCGTTCAGTAAGCTCCCTGTTTACTGTCCCACCTGTCAGGCTTTGTGTTACATGGCACATATGCTGTTTACAGTGATGGTGTGAAAACACCCACGTTTCACATCAAGATCTGAAACAACAAGCCTTTAATTCAGGCTTCTCATATCTTGAAAGTGACTGTCAGATGAAATGACAACAGTCCCGATTAGATTTGATCGTCTGTAGCTAGTTAGCTGATTTAGCTATTAGAGTCATGAGGTGGTTGAAAACACTCTGACCTTTAGTCGTTCCAGGTGGCTAATTTAGTTTCTGATTTTTTGGAGCTATTTTTTCTCTAGAGTTTCCTACCGTGAATAAAGCAGTGTTCCTAGAGGGGTTATTGAGATAAGGTTAAAGAAAAAGAAGAACTCAACACATAAGGGCCTTGCTGCTTTGTATGGTAATTCTCTTCCTTGTACTATATCTACGGACTGATTTAAATACAAGTGTGTGTGTGTGTTGTATACATTGTGTGACTGTGATGGAGAAGGGAATAGAGCGCCCATATGTTTTCCGGTCTGCTAAGACAGCTGCCAAAACCACTGCAGCTGCTATTTACTGCCAGTGATGTATAATTTATTGCACAGTGTTTGTTGTTAAATATGTGCATTTTCAAACCGATCACCCTGACTCTTTTTCACAGGCCTAGAAGTACATACTGGTTATTATTACAGTTCCATCAGTCAGAAATATGAAATGTTCCGATCCACTGGGAGGAAGCATTTATCCATGACAGGACGTCTTCAGTCCTGACAAAGCTGGAGACGGTATTTGAGTCAAACCAGCCATGAGGAACCACAAACGGGGACAACATTTTCCAAATTGTGCCCCTCATCCCTGCCCACTCCAACAGCACTACCCATCCACCCCTCGCTCTGATACCATCCATCCTTTATCCTTAACTGCTTATCCAAACGCAGGCTGCAGGGGGCTGGAGCCAATCCCAGCTAACATTGGGTCCCGAGCAATGAGCATTGTGTAAGAGGCTGGGTACACCAGATTATCACAGGGCAGACACGCAGAAAAATACAAGCTTCTCATTCACTCCTACAGACAATTTAGAGTCACCAATTAAACCTAAGCTGCATGCCATTTAAAAAAAAATGCAATGCCATTTTTTCCCTTGCCAAAATGTATCATATTTACTTGGGATCATTATGAAGATATGGGACCCATGGAGGCCTTAGGTCGTCAGGTTTCAGGTAATGCCAATATCTGGACTTCACGCCCAAGTAGCTCCCCTGGTTGAGCATGTGTCTCATACCAAGGCTGAGTCCTTACTGCAGCAGCCCGGGTCAAAGCCTCAGCTGTACGATTAAATATAGGTGAAAAAAGTCAAAAACAAAATGAAAAACTGAGCCCACTAGAGCAGATTTTATTTGCTACTCTACTGAGCTGCTCACCTTTACCACATTCAGCTTTGTCTGTCATACCTCATGCTTCCTCACACACAATGTGGCTACAGACCCACAGCTCCTGAAATGTTCTCGTTCTCTCTGTACCCTGGGTTTTCTTTTTTGAGCCCCTGTATGAGGGGGGCAGAGAAGATTGCCTTGTTTGTAAATGTGCATGCAGTTAATGCTGGCTCACTACTCTATTTTGGGTAATCCAGTTTGTTCAGATTAAATATTTTGCATCCTAATCACCAGCTGTCTGCAGCCCCTTACAAAGTAAAATAAATCTTACATAAATATAATAAAAACTGCTAATTAGTATGACACATCTTACAGTCATAAAGTCTTATTTTAGCACGTATTAATACATCACATCATCACCCACACTGCTTGATGGACAAGTAATCTGTGGGCAGCACAATGCAGAAACATTCATCAATGACTTATCAGTACCAAGAAACAATGTTAGCAAATCTTTATTTGTCTTGCTTTTATCCTCGGCTGAGGTTGGTTTTTCACTTTCACTTTCGCTTTTTGTTAATGTTTAGATAACATTCTGTAAATGCAATCAAGTTTAGCTTGATACATCTCAATCAAGCAAGTTCTACTTAAGGGCCACGAAAACAAAGCCTCATCAAATGTCTGCTAGGAAATTGTAGGAAGTTCTGAAAGAAAGGCCGGCAGTTCTTTTGTGTGGAGTTTGCATGTTCTCTGGCTTCCTCCCACAGTCCAAAAACATGCAGCTCAGGTTTAATTGGTGACTCTAAATAGGTGTGAGTGAGCGTGTGAATGGTTGTCTGTCTCTGTGTGTGTCGGCCCTGTGAAAGACTGGCGTCCTGTCCAGGGTGTACCCTGCCTCTTGCCAGCTGGATCGGCTCCAGCCCCCGTGACCCGGTTTTTTGTTGACACAGGATGCAAACTCCACTATCCGATGTGTCAGTCAGACATATTGCACACCAATACACCATGTTGACATCTTTCCCCTGACATGTAGCATGCAATTGTCAGCTTTGGCGTTACCAACTTCAACCTGAAACATAAGTGTTTCAAATATGTTTTTAATTTATAGTAGTCAGTGTGTCGTGACGTAGGTCAGTTACATTAAATAAAATAACAGAATTTAACGAGACAGAGCAAACATTTGTGAACTTTCTAGTCGCTTAATTTGAGAGAGTGGACCTTTTTTCATGATTCATGTGAACACATTTAAATACTGGCTGACACAAAATGGAAAGTTAAATTAGGTGAATGTGGAATAACTCAAATCAGGTTTAATTGAGGGGAAAGTCAATAGAGGACCCCCCCTGCTAGATTCAGAGGCTGTAATTCCTCACACACTTTTATAATTGACTGGGACACTTATTTTCTAAGTCCATCGAAATGACCACTGGGCTTTTATCTTCAAGTCTCCATGGTTACAGACTATGGTTTAGTTAATGAGTGTGTGAGTGTGTGTGTGTTTGGGGTGGAGGGAGGTAGCTTCTAATTGACTGGCTGTTAAAGCTTTTAATGAAGAGTAGGCATCCAGCTCTCCAATTAGCTGTGAGGGGGCCATTGGGGGATGAAAAGGGGATGGCAGCAGAGGAAAGAGTGGAGCAGAAGGGGGAGGAAGAAGACAGAGGGAGGAGAAGAGGAAGGAACCAAGTGAGGAGAGGGAAATAAAGGGGACAAGAGGGTGAAGAGAGAATCATTAATTTGAGGGAAACAACATGTGTTCTCAGTGTTTCTTAGTGATATTTCACAGATTTTTAGTCGTACAAACACACAAATAAGCAACCATCATCGACAAAGAAAATCAGGAACAAAAGGACAGAAGTGCTGCACTTAACTGTGGGAGTTATATAAATAGTTAAAGGTGCAATGTGAGTCATTTGGATGTCAGTAGAGTGTAAACACATTAAAGGTGCCCCTGTTTAGTTTTCTTGTAAACAAACAAAGTCTTGTTTTTTATTCAGTGTTGTCCTCTAAACAAAATTAGGCAAATTCACAAAAGGCTAATAGAGCAGCCACTAAACCTGCACAAACAAAACAAAATCAGTGTGATCCTCAAAGTACCGCCAAGGGTGAAGCGTTGCACTATATTTCTATATGTTAAAGCCTCAATTAAAAAAAAAAAGTTCACAAGGAAGAGCGCTTATAGCCACGTGCAGTGACAGCGAAATGATTCACGTCTCCGGGGAGTTGCTGGTAACAAACTTCATATATAAAGGATTATTTTCTAATGCAGTGCAGACAGAATATAATGAAAATTGTGTCATGAAAAATAAGTAAATAAAACCTGCCTACATGTCACTTTGAAAATACATCAGAAAAATATGAGAAAGAGTGAATGAAAAATAAGGTTATTATATGAACAAAATAATTTAAAAAAATGTAGTTCCAACTTTTCCCAAGGCAATCTGTAAGACAAGACCTGTTACTCAGGCTCATAAAATACTTACTGGACATTTAACTTTGCTACATGGATAATTACAATCAGACACCAAAAAAGGTCTAGACTTTAATATCAATAGTGCAATATCTTTTATGATTAGAACTTAAATGGGTCAGATAGTGACTGCAAATGATGTGCAATTCTTGGTGCTATCAGTGGCAACAATTCACTCATTGTGAATCCGCCCCAGTTTGTGTACCCATGAGGTCTGATGGCATTTTGACCTCTTAAAAACATTTGAAAAGCTGATTGTTCATTGTTTACATTCACGTTTGCATGCTAGTAGCAGCATTGCTACATTTCCTGACATATCGGTGCCACAAACAATGTCTCACTGATATTCTCTTCATATGTGCATGTATGTGCAGGTGTTCAGTGCAAACAAAAAAAGGGCCACAGGTGAAACTAATGCTCCATAATACCCTCCCAAGAACAACCACTGTCCAATCCTGTTAGCAAGTATAACTAGGCATGTTAGGTCTGTCAAGTTTTCAGACGTTTTTTTTTTTAATCTCACAATATAAATGGTGATGTGAGGTCATATCATTCCATTATGTTTTGCAGTTATTCATTATGAAATTTTCAAAAGAATCAATGCAAATCATAGACTTATTCCTCTTCTTTGGTGGCAGTGTTTTCTTGCTAAACAAAAGTTTAGCAACATTTTCTTTTAAAGTGAAATATTGTTTGAAGATCAAATCTAATTACAAAGAGCCCAGTGAGGTACGGTGCCTAACAATCACACTGGAATACCAGCTCAACAGTGAACCTCAAAGGAGCCCACTTCCCATCCATCCATTCCTTTACTGTCTTTGAAAAGGCCAGGTTCCTTCCGATAAACAGATATAATTGCCTATTTATCAGCCACTTTGGAACTCCCACTTTACATGAAATATTCATGATGAAAACATGGAAATGAAAAGAGAGAGAGATGAGAAGGAAAGAGCAAAGATAGTGCATATTATGTGGTATGATTCTACATGTACTGTGCGGTACTTGCTGAGTGCATCTGTGTTTCTTAACCATAGGACCAATCAGGAACATGACACTATTACAACACTAACACTTGTCCAAAAGACTATTACCTTATAACGTACTGATGAGTTGTTTGCTCTCAGGTTTAAAGCACATAATGACAACATACAGTAAGGTTTGGGGAATTTGATTTCAACCTGTATGAGACATATTTAAAAATGTATAAAAAACCCAGAAACTAGCAATGCTAGTTAATGTATATGTATACATGTTTATTTAGTGTATTCATGTTGATTATGTTTGTGTGATGCAGGTGCAGTCGAGGTGAGGAAAGAAGGTCTGGATGCTCAGATCAACCGCCTGGCTGAACTGATCGGACGACTGGAGAATAAGGTAAGGAATCCACATGTGCACACACACACGTGAACCTATTGCATTCACTTACATTCATTCTCTGGAGCTTTACCCTAACATAACCACCACAGGCTCAACCGCCGCCATAATCAAAGACCTTGAAGGATAAGAAGAATAGCGTTCAATAATTTTCTGTCTTGTCAACAAATCCTGTTAACAGGTATTGTGTTTGTATCCAGCGCACGATGTATCTTCTTCCTCAGAGCTCCATTGTTATCAGAAATGACTAAAAGCACAAAAAGTTGTTACATTAAAGAAAATTCGGGACGTTTCCATCAACTGGTTTAGAGCGAATAAACAAAGCTGCATACTTTGGTAAGAAGATGGCAGGGTAATGTAAAGCTGTAGGCTAATCTGTTAGTGAACAGTAGAAGAAGAGATTGAGCAAGAGAGAATAAAAGTAATAAAAAAAAAGAGGTTTCTAATCAGACAACTTTGGCCACCCATGAGAAATTGGATTCAATTGGGAAACTTATAATTGTTAGTTCACGTCAGCTTATCTTGACCAGCTGATCAGTCATGAGTTAAATGCTGGCGTCGTCGTTTTTTAAAAAGAAAAAAACACCTCAAGCGAGCGTAAAAACTTTAATGCGAAGTTTTTCTGATTTTTGGTGTATCCATAAAGCTTTTCTAATGCGAATCTTCAAAATGTGCACTAATATTCTTTGATGGAAATGGCTAGTGTTGCACTAGGAGACATGTTCCTTCATTACCATGAACACATGCTATGGTTTCATTGTCCTTCTGCTGTAAATGCTCACCAGCATATCAACTCATGTTTGAGTTTCTTTTGCTAAAAACCAAAGATGATTGAGGAAAATGTGCATCCTCAGTAAGAACAAGCCCTATGTTAGTGGTTTCTAGCCTTTTTTCGCTTGTCACCTTTTAAAATATGCAAAGATTAGAATTGCTGAGAGCATTTCAAGCTAATTTCCAGCCCAGATTGTTTGTTTTG
>CAFUXE010000230.1:45646-61178 GCA_903364295.1 Serranus cabrilla | reverse complement strand
TGTGAGTGTGTAGGTAGTGTATAGGACCCCTTTGCCTCGACAGTCCCTGCTGCGTTTGGTAAAATTTCCAGGTACCCTTCAAGCCATGCAGACACTATTCCTTCACAGTAGTCACAGTGATAGTCATCAGTCACCTTGGTGACAGAAACCTGCAGCGCTTATTGTGATTTATTGGAACAGGTTTATATAACTCTGACTCTCAGACACTGAGAGTGGAGGAGAAACCAGAAATCAATGTCTCATCATCCTCTCTCACACACAAACACACTGTACCATTAGCCCACCTGGCTTTACTGAGGTCTTGTCTGAAGAGAGTATTTCAACTTAACTATTAATTGTGTCCTCTTTAACTTGGTCTGAATGTGAATAATTGACCATTCACTAAAACCCCTCCACTGAAGCATGGGGACCTAATAAGGCAAAAACTCATTATCTCAGAAGCTTGGAGGATGGTGTCTTTTTATAGCCTTTCCAAAAGCAAAAACATGAGAGCAAACGTGTAAGGAAAGGATTGAATAATGTTTATCTGCTTGGTCATAAGCACCTTTTAGCATCTGGGTTATTTCCATGCCTTTACATGGATCATCAAACTAGTGGAGATGTTGCCTTTTTGCCTGGTATATACATATTCCACAATCTATTACATGATGCCATCATGTGCATACTTAAGACCCTTTGCGGGACTCTTGTTTGAAATGTATCGACAGGAATAAGCATGAAATAATCTGCTGGAGACCACATTTTTAACATGAGTTTTCAAATGAGTTTTAGATTTAATATTAGCATTAAATTACTCTAGCTAGCTAGAGTGGATAATATCTGCTAGCTGTTAGCTATTCCTCAGTGGTGCGGGAAGCCAAAAAAGTTTAACTTTAGTGCATTACATTGTGGAGTAAAAGGGGGGAGATGATTATCCTTCAAAATATTGATCCTACTATTTATCTTTCATACTGACTATGAGGAAAAAGTCTTTTGTGGCCCCCTGCATTACATGCCACACCTGGAAGTTGTAATATACACTTTGAACACACAATCCCAACACTCCTGGCAGTAGCTAGCAACAGCCAGCAACATACTAAAGTGAATATATTTTATGTTTGTTATGATATTTCAGTTAACCAGCAGATAGTAGCCGAAAGAAAAGTAGCTACACAGGCTATAATTTTTTAGCACTTTCTGCTAATTGTTGCTAGCTTGCTGTTCCCATGTGGGATGTTGCTTAATTGAGCTAATTGAGTTGTCTCAATTAATCTATTTCCATTTGTTCTATGTTGTTAAAAATTTCGTTGCAAATTATTTGTTATTCAAACCCTAAGTTTGCCCACATTGTCAGGTCCAATTTTCAAAGTCCCCAAAGTAAACTTGTTCAGATAACTCAGTACATGTCACATTTCTGCGTGTATGCATTTGACAAATAACGGATTATATCTGTTTATTAGTGTAAAAGTTATATTTCTATCTTCTACATGGTTAATACAGCCTATTTTCGATTATATTCGATTTTCAATTAATTCCCAGGGAAAGTTTCTGCATTGAACATTAACTAAATTTGGCAACCCTAATCCATGCCATGAAAAGCTTCTTCATGATGTTGAGTTAGATTTGGACGTTCACTGTTCTATGTTTAGATCTCCAGGGCTGATATAAGTCATTCTGTTTCATTTCAGGCTTCTCTTCCTGTCATGCCTCCACCTCCTCTCTGAACCCTCCTATTCCCAGCTCAATGTTATTTTCATCTTAAAGAGACATCCCATCCTGTTTCAGTGTGTCACTAATACCTCTCATTGTGAGGGACTACTGTTTGCTTCATGGCTGTAGTAGTAGCTGTCTTTGGTCTTGTTGATTGACATGTTGCTGCTGTTGTTGTTGTTGTGCTTCTCCTTGCAGACAGTCTGGTTTGATCTGCACCAGAGGCTAACAGACACAGATGGCACTGCCAGCGCAGTAAGTAGACACTAAATGAATAACCGTTGTACATTACACTGCAACACACAGCCGCAGGTGCAGCATCACATACTGCTGCTAACAAAGGTCAACAACCATTGCGGTAGTACCTCAGGCTTAAACATAACTTTGTGATGTAATTAACATGGGACAGCACTTCTGCACGACCAGCCCAGTCCAAAAATAATCCAGGTCTCAGTGTCCGTCCCATGGGCGCCAATCTTTGGAATTATTTCCCAGGAAAGGTGCTGTTTTGTTTTGTTTTGTTGTCTAGACCTGAATAATTTATAGACAGTGAGTATTCTCTGGAAGAATTAATACAATCACACGGTATCTTACAATATCTTACACCCACAGAGAAAATAACATATCAGCTGTCCTGGAAGCATACTGAATATTCAGTGCGCCTGATATTCTCTGTGATAATGATCAATGATTCATATGAAAAGCCACGAGCCCTTTGTGGGCTTTTTCTTTTCAGGCTCAAAATTGAATCATAAATCAGAGCATTTTTCCCCTACAGAAGCTCAACTATTTGACACCATTTTCAGATATAATTTCACCCAAGACCACCATCACATAGAGCACTTGTCTGCCTGCAGTGAAGTAGAGATAAGAGTGTTAGAGTGCAATAAATAGAGCCAAAAGCTCTCACAGGTCTGAATGCCTGCAAAAAGCCATAAGCAATCTGTATCTTAGAGATATACAGATTTATTGTATTCACATGCACTTTATACAAAACCTTGATTGATATGAGGGAGGTAGGTGCATTGAAATAACTCTGGGGTGTTGGTCATATATGTTGAAGGGTGGTTGAGATGGTAACACTCACTACATTGATTCTTGCTTATGAAGCAGACTAGAGGATCACTGGCACCAGTATAACGTTACAGGACATTTACACCCGACTTTATACATGAAGTATCACTGCTACACCAGTCAGATGCATAAAACCCACCAACTCTGTCTGCACATAGACAGATATATTCATACACATCCTTTCCATCAGCATTGTAAAGCTGTGTATGCATGATATGGTATTTTAGATGTCTGTCAATGTGGAACCGATCACAAGCCTTGTTTCCACTCCCACGGCTGGAACACTCAATTATCCGTTTCCATATCACCACTCATTAGACCTGACAACAAAGAACAGCAAAGACGTGCAGTTCAGATTGTGTCACATCAGCTGAGTTCTCCGACAATGCCAGAGCAACCATTAGTACAAGCAACCATTACTCTCAGCCGTGGCTATATATAGAGCACATATCATTAATTCATCACATGTACCTGTGATTTGCATGCCATGATAATCAATAATTTAGTATATACCATGCTGTAGGCGAATACTCAGTTCTGATTGGCTGCAGGGTGTTCATTAATTCCTACTTTCTGGTTTCAGATCTGGACATAATATGTTCAATAATTTGTTAAATTATTACACTGGCTCATAGTAACCATTACAATTTGTTGCAGTTGTGTAGTCCCTTAATGCTGCCCCTCTGAATTTACTCATAAAAATACTTGTAAAGGTGTACTTTTCCTCAGTAATTGTCTCACATTGTGCCTTGAAACTACCTTGAGCAGTCAGCAGGGAGTGATTTCCCTTGTGATTGTGTAGAAGTCTATGAGAAAATGACCCTCTTCTTACTTAATTTATTTCCTCAGTGAACATTTTCCTAATGATTTTATGGTGTCAATCGCTAGTTTCACATCTTCTTTAATACAGCACGATGTTCATTTTTTAGTTATGGTCCCATTTAGCGTAACGTGGACAATAACCGTGGTGCATACGTTCACTTGTGTGTGTTTTTGTCTTAGAAGTTTACACCTTTCGCAGTGACTTTTCAGTACAGGAAGGTTTATCACTGGCCTCACAACATTTCATGACAATCCATCCAAAATTTGTTGAAATATTTTTGTAGTGGGCCAACCAGCCAACACTGCAATCCAGTGTGACTAAAAAAAAGTCACTCGATCTGTAAAATACATCGGGCCACAGATCTATCCCAGAAGGAGTTAAAAACCTGATCCTCTTCTTCTGCCTGCAGGAGAAAAGCGTAATAATCACCTATTGCACTTTCACCAACAGCAGTCAGGCCACTTATGGCTCCCCATTAGCTACCGGTAAGCAGTGAGAGCCTTGACTAAATTGTCCAGTTGTCATGGGCACCGACAGAAAGGTTATTATAGCAGACTGCTCAGATGCACCGAGAGGGCCTCAAGGTTTAATTTGCCCTTAAAATGCATAAAAATAAACACTCCTAATAAACTAGGGGCTTGCATACAGGCGAGATGACAAGGAACAGGCACAAACTAGAAACAGGAAATTAAATAGAGGAACAAGAACAAATAATTAACCTTAAAGTAAAAAAGCTTAGTTACTCTGGAAGCAGTCTCCCTCCTAAAACACTTTGAAGAAGAAGCTCTCAGCAATTACCTTGGTTCCTAGGGTCCATTTGGTGGTCTGCTGTACAAAAACAGAGTAAACAGAATCCAACAGGGACTTCTTGGTTTTGAGGTAAACATATTTGTACGTCTACACAGCCTGGGAAAACACCCTTCTTCAGTTTCCATGGTAATGTAGCAGGCACTTCATCTCACTTCCTCAGAAGTCGATGGCTTATAGAGTGTACCAGTCAGTCCGATGACATGTTCTTAGATATGAAAACTCACTCATTTATTCACTTTACCCAGTGTATTTTCATATTCAAAACATCTTTTCAATGTATTTACATCAGTTCTGATTCCAACGTTTGACATTTTGTATTGGTAGGTGATTCATGCTGCATATAAAAACCTGCTTTATGTAAACGAAAACATGCTTTGACTTCAGTTGTCACATTTTAGTAGCCATAATGGAAATCCTGAGTTTGGCCTGCAGTTTGCCCTCAACTAATAGAAGCGTAGCTCTTACTAGCTTAGGTACCATTTCTCTTGTTAAAGCCCCCCTCTGGACACTTTATAAAGTATGTCAAAATGATGATGAATATTTTCTTTAACTGGATTTTCCCACTTTAAATGTAAAAGAACATTTTTGAGAAGGCGCTTGAAGCTCATCTACTCTACTTCCCTTACTGAGAAATTGTGGATCAGGCCTCCCCCGCCCACCACCACCGCTTGTACGCTAGGTTGACCCGATGAGAGAGCAGTGCGAGCTGACTGTAGAGCTCTGCGGCTCATGCTATCAGATTGTGGCCTCCAACCCAGATGAGGAATATGTGGTGCTCTAAAATTGGTAACTATAGCAGATTGATTATCTGTATGAGATCAAGTGAAGTTAGCAACTTTTGTTGTTGGACAGCCTGTTAGCTTGTAACGGGCTGTGGCTGAAACACTGTTAGTGTTTGTGAAATGAACAGTGAGGGATGTGTATCATCTAAACAAAGTAAAAATGTCCATGTTATCGTGATGTCAAAAAGCCAACAGCCAAACTGCATTATGACAATATCTCCATCATGTGGATGGCATACAATGAGTAAAGAGTGATACAAAGATTGGCATTACCATGTTGTTATTAAATATAGATTATGTATTTATTGTAGTACTATATGCAAAAAAAATAATCGTGACACATACATCAACCCCAGCCACACTGTACGTGTGTTTTCACTGTACTGTGAGTCTGCTCTGCACTGGTTGTAGCAGGTTGTTTTTTTTACAGCTTTAGATCAGCTTTTTGAAGTTGTGATGTACCTAATCTAGCCTGCTTGGCACTCTGAAATTGTGCACAGACATCTTCAGGAAGGGAAAGTGAAAACACATCTCTCATGACAAACTAAAAAAAACAGAGAAACCCGCTGAGAAAAAACACATTTTATTGAGTTAAGTGGGACTTTTAGTGTCCTTTTTTTTTTTTTACTTTTTATTCAGGCTGTCCTTCATACAGGTACTCACCTCTCTCTGTAAGACCAGAGTTACTGCACAGTGTAGCGGCTTCATGAAATTAGCTCAGGCACCCAAAGATTCCTTACAGCGATCAGCAGATAGGACGGTCCACTCTGCTGTACTATCTGTAAACTATTGAATGGAGCTATTCTACCAAGTTTACTGGCAGCTCAAGGCACATACCACATATCCGTCATATCCTTGCTTTAAATCCTGAACTCTGAAAACTAGAAAAGAATGAGTTTTCCTTTGGATTTTCTATCATTCACCTCCTCTCCTTGTCCCTTCATCTCACCTTCCTATTATACAGCCACGTGTATCATCACCCCCTGAGCTCTCTGTTCCTCAGTAACCCTCCTCTCCTGCTTCTAAACACAGATTACTTTTAACAAGGTCATGCTCCTCTTCACCTTTACATAATTTCAACCAGCCTCCCACGGCTCAAACCATCCCCCCCTGACCTTCCATCCTCCACCAGACGAAAGATACAAACGTGATTGCCCTTCATCTCCTCTCCCTTTCAGTCCTTTGTCAAAGCAATCATCCCTCCTCTCTGCACCAAGACGCCTCTGTGAGTCCTATCGTCAGCACACAGAGGATCATAATAAGATCATATAGGCTACTGTATAAGAGATGCCCAGAGACTTTGAAACGCAGTTGTGGAGCTGAATTAGCATGTGCATTTTACTTGTAGTGGACACTCGTGAGCAGTGGGCGACTCGGGGATAATGATATCTGTCATCTGAAGTAGGTAAATCAATCACACGCTCTGTGTCTTGTCAGTCTTTTGATCCTCTGGAGGCACATTAGAAGAGGAGAGAAGCAATAAAAGAAGCTGAGGCTGACTGGAATGTATACAATGAAGAAATGTAAAGGGGTGAGTGGGACAGAAGGGTAGATTACAGAATAATAAGAGAGAGATAATAGAGATGAGGAAAGGGAATGAGAAAAGAAAAGAAAAGGCCAAAAGGACACAGGCGTGTTTCTGTTTATAAGAAAACGTTTTTTTCTGAATAGCGGCTGGGCTTTTTTTATTTTAAATCCCGACAACAAAAATTTGTCATGTTTTCCTCCTCTGTTTTTCATCACTGTGTACAGCGTCGTTGCACAGCTATGTTTATCTAAATGAAACACATAATTAACTAGAAGGCACCCGGCACAGAACACAAACCTACGCCAACACTTAGCTATTCTCCCTCTTGCAAAGCTGCAACCTTTGAATTATCGTTTGTCTCCTGGTTTGATCTTCCCAGAAAATATCACAAGAATGGAATAATGTTAGATCTGGATAGTGTAGACTTGCCCACTAGCACATATATTCAACCAAGACTCAAAGTCTACAGCTGACTGACTTGTGGTTTTGTGAGGCTATAGTAAGGTGTCACCTTTGAATACAGGGTGTCAAACATATGGCCCAAGGGCCAGAATGAGGGCCAGCCAAGGATCCAATCTGGCCAACTGGATAAGTGAGGAAGTTTTCCATAACATACACTGCTATTCCTGTTTGCGCTGAAGGGGAAAAGAAGGGGAATTATTTGGAGGTATTGCTATTTATAGGTTCTTTTTTTTCATATTTTTTACATAAATTTTTTGTGCTGTTTGTGGCCCATGAACTAAAATGAGTTTGATACCCCTGCCCCTGATTTGAAATCACAGAAATTGATGTGGGAAGGTTTGTTGACGTTTTGACACACTTTGGCTAATCATATCTGTGTTGCCAGCTAGAGTTTGGTGCTTCGACGTGAGAAAGATCTTGAAAGGGAATTTTCAAAAGATATGTGACCTAAAGGGGCGTTGCACTGACAAAGTCCACTTAATACAGATATTATTAACAACCCATCTGTGAGCTTTCTTGTTTCTCAACTGTCTGTAATACAATCCAGAGATTTGTTTCCTAAATTTGCACTTTACCAGTGGCTGATTCTGATACCTTAACATAACTGCTCCAGTTTTAAACATGTGATTAACATTATGTTGCTCTACTTGGTTGAGCTTAGAAAAAACGAAACTACATGACTAGGCTTAGGAAAACATAGTTAGGCGTGATTTACTACTGCTGGGTGCAGTAAGGTAGTTACAGTATGTAGTTACCCAGGTGACGTTAATGTTATGTAGCATGCATGTAAGTTGACTTTTGGTTTCACTGTGGATGCGAACACCTGTCTCTTGGGTGAAAGCTGCTGTTTAGCATTAGTGAAAGATTTGACCTGCAGGTGGCACTAAAAAAACATAAAAATTTTAATTATTAGGATTCATTTTACCAAGCCTGAACAAGGCAATCAGTCTAGTAGTTGCTGAGAAGTTCTGGCCTGAACCACATTGGGACCATCCAACCTACAAAGCTGTGGCTACAGAATATGACTCTATAGTGCTGAAGCTAATAAACGGGGGCGAGCATCATGTTACAGCCAAATTTTCTATAACACACACAAGATAGCTTGCCAACGACCAAACAGAAAAAAGATATTTGTTCCTACTTCTCAAAATCATTAGCAGAACAGACCAATTAAAAAACCCCAACAGACTAATGAAAAGAACGTGTGGGAAAACAAATGAGAGGTGACAAGTCGGTATTTAAAAATAAGTCAGCTGAGATACACAAAAATGAAATGGGAATGTGATATTGAGAAAATCACAGGTAAAAAAAATGTGATCAGGAAAGAAAAAATGTCATTTGAGAAAGCAAATTCATACTGTGTGATTAATGAGTAAGAGCTTCTGCATATGGCTGAAATATATAATGTATGCTGCGATAAGTCTTAGATAAATGGAACAGACAGTCGGGAGGTGAGAGGAGAAAATGAAGTTCACAGAGGGACATTCAGAATGCTGTGAAGACCCTCATGAAAAATAAATCAAGAGGTTATAAATATGGATATTACCGTATGAGCAGGTCATGCACTCTACAGCAGCTCTCGCTCAGATGGACCTGCTCTTTGAATTATCCATCATTTTCAAACACCACCAGTGCTGACTCAGACAAGATGGAGACAAAGTGTGAAAGAGGTTCCTACTACCTCACAGCTGGTGCATGTCAGCTGCACAGAAAGCTGCTTTGTTACTTAAACTTGACATTTTATTCAGCAGATGGGTCATTCTGTAATTTGAAATTATAATATAGGAATGATCATTTGCAGATTCTCTTGCTCTGTAGGTTTTGGAAGAGGCAGAGATGAAAAAAGAAGAAGTCATGAAATGCTTTCTTTTCCAAAACACATATAGTATCAAATGATGTCATTTTTATTGAATCAAAGTAAACTAAACATTTATCAATTGAGTCAATCAAAAAAAGCATGACATTTCTCCTCCCTTATCTACTTTAAAGGAACAATATGCTTATTCACCTTCTTGACCTGAGTTGGCTGAGTGGATCGATACTCTGTGTGCTCATACAAATAAGCAAACCAGCTGGAAATGTGAAGCCAGTGCTCAAGTACCTTAAGCCTGCATTCTTTCTAATGGGGGCGACTCCACTGGTTGCAAAAAGACGTCTGATTTTATTGTAGAAGTCTATGAGAAAATGAACCTAGTTCACAATTGATTTATCACCCCAGTAAACATTTTCCCAATTCATTTATGGTCTCAATTGCTTGTTTCATCAGGCTGTATTCTTCAATACTTAACTTTATGTCGTTACACACAGCTCCACCCTGTCATCTATATATGGTCACTTCTGGTTAAAAGATGCGAGACACAACTAGCCTCCAAAAGCACTGTAACAAAGTATGCCTACCGGTACCTCTAAAGCTCAGTAACAATTTATATCCATGAAAACTGGCAAATCTAGAAAAGGCTATTTCCTCCTTTTTCCAGGCTTTATGCTAAACTAAGCTAATGCTGACTCTGTTTTCAGAATTAGTGCACTATTTAATTAAATGCTTAAAGCATGGGCCCCATGTAATGTTGTAGTTTTTTTCCCCTGTATTTCCCAGTACAGTTATTTTTGTGACCATGAATCAGATTTTTTTTAACATTTTAATTCTTCTATTTAGGTTTTACACTAATCTTAATTGCACTTCTATGTAGCATTGAAAGGTCTTCCAGGTCTCTCGCTGGCCTCCTGAAGCCTGCCGATACACTCCAGTGACGCAGTTGATTTAAGCTGCTTTGCACAAGAGCACATCGATGGGGAAGTTGTTTGTGCGAACGCTGTCCCTCTCTTTCATTTGCTCCATTCACATCCTCCTATTCTGGCTGCCTCTCTACATCAATAAACCACCTCTTTTCTCTCTTTCACAAAGCAGCAGATGATGGTTCAGTTAGCTGTAAGTGTTGAATTCAACTCTGGATTAGCCTTTTCTTCTCCCCAGCTGTCAAAAATCATCCTTTAAATAAACCAAGCTATTCTCAACGGGGCATTTGCTGTGAATGTAAGGGTTTGTAATAGCGGAAATGATTCACAAATAGCCACACTTCTCAGCCCAGCAGTCTGTCAGTTATACTCTCACTTTTAATGTGACTTGGAATTACTGTCAATATTTGAAATATGTATCAAGCATAGAAGGAAAAAAGACACAAAAGAATGGGAAATGATTCCTTATTGGATTCAGATTGATGTTTCAGTGTCAAAGAACGCTGTGAATATTGCAGAGGGTGAAGCTTTGGCAGCATTTATGTCTTTATTTATGACAGAGTGAGTGAATTATTGAGAATGAAAAAGTATCTGAGAGACAGGTCAGCCCCCATGTAGGAATACTTGAAATATTGAGGAGAACAGTGATTGGTTGGAAATTCAGCAGTACTCAGACCTGTGACTCAAAGCACATGAGAAGGTTAAAGGAGGCAGGAGGACAGCAGACGGTGAACTAAACTCAGACCTCTGATCCCCCAGTGGGACACTTCCTCTGTCAGAGGACTGAATAGAAACTCATGTGTATGTGAGTTATCTTTGGAAAGTGTGAAACTGTGGCATCATTTCTCATGATAAAGTGCTGCAGGCAGGAATATATGATCCTCAGATATATGTATAACAGTTTTAATCACACGATATCACTGTGAAACTGCCATATCCTTTATCTCACACATTGTAAGCTTGTGTTTGTCAACATTAACACAGCATTACTTACAAATCTGTTGTTATTATTTACCAATCATATACATTCATAGCATATAATGCTAATAGTTTTAGTACACTGCCACCTTCCTGTTTTGTGTCATAAAGCATTTCAACAGATATGAGCTACATGCTGGGTAGGACTGACATTCTTCAATGTCATTTTTCTATCCAACGCCTGATATATTTAATTTCTCTGTGCAATAAAGCTCCATTGTTGTCCAAAAGCTATAAGTGAGCCACACCGTTGTATTAGCAATTAGCCCTCAAATAACTCAACAAACTAGCTAATGCATTCTCATATGATATTTACAAAATTGTATAACGACAAGTGTTCCAATGTCGCTGTTTTGCACATATGATGATTGCTGTTTAAACACACTACTTGGTGTCAAGTAAGACATGAATTAATAATATTCAATTACCAATCTGCTGCTGAAAATAGTCCCCAACAATTTCTCCTAGTTTAAAAACATCAAATGTGTTGACCATGTGAGAAATATAGAATAACAGAAGTCTAAGAGGACTAGAGGAGGCTTCCTCTCTTCAGCAACAGTCCCGTTTGATTACAGTCATTATAATGTCTCCAATTCATTTGCTACACATCTGAAGGAACTAGGTGATAGTTCCTCTGGGGTTTCTTTGAAAATATTCCATTCATTTGTTTTTCTCACTGAATGGATAGCCTTTAGACTATAGAAAATGTAAAAAAAAAAAAAAACATGTGACTGGATCATAAAAGACTCATAGAAATCCGTCCTGTGTGACAGGTCTGCTGGTCAGAAGAATCGCATGAGATCTGGATCTTTTCAGTGTCTCGTGTCGGGATGTATGAATGGTGGAACTTGTTCCCTGAATGGCTCAATCCCCTGGTGGCTGTTTGTGTTCTTGGCGCTGGAGATTTTCTCTGTAAATTCAATAACCACTCCTACGTGCATTAATCAACCACAGCCCACTCTCCCTCTCTCTCTCTCTCTCTGCTCGTTTCTCTCCCCTTCCTTCCTTTCTTTCTGCTGCAACACATTTAGTCCACTTAGCTTGCAAAACTGACAGCTAGCTCACTGTATCTGTTCCTGCGTGCGTGTGTATTTCCTTCAACTCTATATATTTCAGTCTACCCTTTATTGCCTCCCTTTTCTCTTTAACTGACTTCATTGGCCATTTTGTTGCAGTCTTGTATCCAAGTGACTACTTACCTTACTGTACAAAAAAAGGCCCGTTCATTTATTTTTGTTTTCCAAATGAAGCCATGCCTTGTTTTTTTTCTCCGCAATAACAACACATTTTATTATCCATATTCGAATAATAAAGTAGAACATTATGCTCCCTCTTGCACAACTAACCAAAATGAATTTAGAAGGTTTTAGTCAATGCAACAGAAGGTCAGAGGGAATAAAAGCAAACAACAAAACAAGAGACTTACCCAGAGGAGGAGGGAGAAACCTCAGGATCAAAGCCCTCACACACACACACACACACACACACACACACACCAACATAAAACAGTACAGTGTCAGCTTCTTTTTGTTGCAGTCATTCCTGGTGCCTTTAATTGTCTCTTTGAGTCAGCGCGGCACTATTTCACACACATGTAGGGCCCAGTGAATGTGAATCACGTTGTCGATATAACTAGGTGCTTTGGACAATAGAGACAGAAAGAGAGGGAGTCAGGTAGTTAGAGCAGCGAGGCAGATTTATAGATCCAGAGAGACAGAAAGTAAATGGAAGTGAGAGACAGAGCTCTCTGGTGATTGTCTCCACTACAGTGAATGCAGATAAGGTTGGGAACATAATGAATTTATAAACACAAGAGAAATGCAAGTCAAGTCAGGTAGGGAATGTCAGACATGAAAGTGCCCACTGTATCTTTTAATTATTGCGAGCAGTGCAAGCTTTCCTGATGGTGTCCTGTTATGTGTTTTACAGTGATCCATAGTATTTTGTCTGTGATGAAGCAGGAGGGTTTGGACAGCCTCTTAAAGGGTAGTTTAAATGTATTGAAATGTGGTTGTACATTCTAGTACGTAGTGTATTATCTACAGTAGAACACAGTCTGCCTGCCCCCAGTTTGGAAAGTTTAAGTTTTAAGTGTAAGCTATATTTAGATTATTTTCACTCCTTTACCTTGCTTGGTTGGGACTCCATGCTGTGTGTTCTGCTGGTGTATTTTGAGCATTCCTCCCCTGCACCTTCCTCCCTTCTGAATAAACATAGTGTATCAGTATAGTATGAGCAGAAAGAGTCAGCACTTATATCAGTTTCACAGCAATAACCATCTAAAGGTTGCAGTTAACATCCACACAATGCTGACCACATCAGACCAAATGAGGCTATAGCAGCAGAACTTGTGAGGGTATTAAATTGACCATCAGTGCATTGTATTGCTTATGAGTCCACCTTTTCATTTGGAAGAGGAAAATAGCGTTATTTATTCATTTATAGATGACTAGAGGGAGGGACCTTTTGTTTTGGGGTCATTACAAGTTTTCCTGACTTTATCACAAACAGTAAGAAAATCAGCTTGTCAGGGTTGGAAAAGAGTCCGACTTTCCAACACCGAGCAGTTCAAGAACGTGGTTTTCAACAGTATTTGGACCCTGTTCATTGCTGCTTGCAGCTTTATTTAAAAAGGCAAATCTTATTGTTGTCACCTGCCTGAGCAAAACAGAGTTCTGTAAACATGCCTGTTGTGAGATGCATTTAGAGAAGTCCTCCACATGTCAACATTGATTACTAATTTGAAGACAGATGGGACAGTAAGCAGCAGAATATTGATGTTGGAGGTATTTATAAGCAAGGAGAACAATTTCCCCTGATGGGAGTACATTTTGATATATTAAATGTATGCAGTCATTTAAATAGAATTGTCAGTTTTTGCGTCTCATGATTTCCTACTTGGAGGTCATTGCAGTATAGAAAATAGCTCATTGTTCTGCAGATGAACAATAAAGGTAATACGGCGTAAAAGAACACAGAGTGAGTTATGGAGCAACAATGCGACAGAAGAGAGAGCATTACAGAACAGTGACTTCACCTCCTGTGAATATCTACACAAGCAGGTTGCATCAGTGGAGCTCACAGGGAGCTGCTGTGTAAGATATGTGTGTGTGTGTGTGAGAGAGACTCACAGGGATAAAGAGAGACATGCAGCATTAGAGAGAATATGTTAGTCGGGCAGAGACGGATAAAAAGATTGAGTGAAGGTGGCGACAATAAAAAAAAAAGAATTTGTCCTTGGAAATATTTCAGCTGGTATTGCATTATCTGGACTTCACTGGTAGCTGCCATTTCAATTCTGTCTTCTTTATGTTAGCAGCTTGATGGCCCTCATTGGGTTCAATATTACTATGTTATGTACCACTGAATACAAATGAGTTAGTAAAGATGCTTATATGCATGGCACATGTTGTGCAAAAAATATTTCAGGAGCATATAAAGTATCATTTTACAATTCTCCAGAAGCTTTTTGGATGTTGAATTTATATGCAGGTAAAGAATTCATCTCTGTAACTGCCCTATAAATAGCAGCGTGTCTAAAGAGATTTGTTGTTGTTTTATCAGGCAAAATATGAATGAGCAGACCTGCAGTCCCTCAGCACATTAGTACATTAGAAAACCTCAAGTGTTCAGCGCAGCCATTCACCCTCCTTTCACCAGGCAGGAGCTGGCCCAGTTCTAATTGCAGCAGCAGTCTCAGAGATGGAATTTTAATACACATGATAACATCTGGGAACTGCACGCTACAATCACAGTCTAACTGATGCTGTAATTGGGGGTTTAAATTACACTTAATTTGTTTTGTTGTTGCTTTTGCTGGTGGTTATCAGATGCAAAGAGCTGTTTGCTGTTTCTGCGTGGCACTTTGCACGTCTCACCTGCCAGTCCAGCAGTGTTGGCGGGACTCTGATTCTCTGTCTTAGATTCCACACCCACAAGTTTGACTCTCATTTACCGAACATACTGTAGTCCAAAGGAAACCCACACAGACAGCATGGTGGCAATCATGCTCTAATTCATATTCTTGTATAAACAATTGTTCAAAGGCTCTGAGTGATATCATGAGATTATGAGATAATAGACCCCTTGCCACACATGTCGTCTTTGTGGTGCTTTAGCCTTTTCTTTTCTTTCCTGTCTTTTTTTTTTTTTTGCAACTCTTTCTAGTCATTATGTTAATATTTGTGGTAATTTTGTGTCAATTTGTTTTTTTCTTCTTCATTGTGGGCCTTTTTGTAGTTGTTTTGTATTTCTTCATGGTAATTTTCTGCATTTCGTTGTCATTTTGTGCCTTTTTTGAGTTGTTATGTATCTTTTTGTGGTCATTTTGTGGCACTTTGTGTCTTTTTGGTTGTTTTGGGTGTCTTTATACCAGTTTTCTGTTTCTTTAAGGTCATTTTCTGTCTCTTGGTTGTCATTTTCTGTGTCTTTGTTGTTGTTTTGTGTTTTGATGGGACCATTGTGTTTTTTGTGGTCTTTTTTTCTTTTTGTTGGTGTTTTCCTGTTTGTTTTAGGTCATTGTGGGTTTTGTATTGTGGTTGCTTTGTGTCTCCTTGTAGTTATTTTATGTCTCTTTGTGGTCATTTTGCATCTGTTTTTCATCTTCTAGTGATATTTTCAGGTGTGTGTGTGTGTGTGTGGGTGGGGGGT
>CAFUXE010000230.1:0-44463 GCA_903364295.1 Serranus cabrilla | reverse complement strand
ATCAGAAAAAAACACACATTAACATGATGCAGTAGCTTTTTATATAAAGACTTTGGTTTTGACCCTGTCAGTTAAATTGATGTATAGGTATAGAGCTCTATAAATAACCGCCAAATCAGACATCCTGATTATGAGCCCCTTGAAAAGACTTTCTTTCTTGGCAACTAACTAACACTCTAGGTCCGGCATTGACCTAGAGTGTTAAAGGGATAATATATAGAAAGTGTTGGTTGGTGTTTGTAGAATTCAAAGTGGGTGCGTCCTCCAGGATCGAACAAAGCCGTGAATGAGTGGAACTAAACATTCTTTTCTAATTTCACAGCTGTGAAGTCTAGAACCCAAAGAAACGCACCCACACCTCTGCATACATGTGCAAATCGGTTTTCCAATCGGCTGATCCTAGTGCTTGAATGCTTCAAAGGTGGTGTCTTGCTAAAAAAAACAACAAGTCCTCCAAAACATAGGATCAAATAACGTTTGTTACTAACCTGAAATACGACCCACAGGAACGTTTATAACAGTAGCGCCCTCACTGGAGATTGACACGTCGTCTCAGTTCCTGCTAAGGCATACATGACTACTGGAAGTGACATTGTTCTTTACATCACGTTTGTACGTAATTTAAGTATTGTTACTTCTAATAATACTGTTTACCTTTGTTTACCCATTGGACACTAATGTTGTTCTCAGGTGTTTGTTTGACCCGTCCACCTCCCGTCCACCCAAACTACAGCATTTGTGCTTTATATCCTGCCTGGATGTCATTCATAATTACAACAGCCACTAGGCGCCACTAACTCCAAACGTAAACATGGGTTGTAATAAAGTGTTGGATAAACAACACATGGGATTGTATTTTGAGGAACGGTCTTGATTCATATTAACATGCAGATGGAAGCATTCAGTTGATTTAGTTGAAAATTATAAAAAATCTGTCAAATTTAATATTATGCCTTTGAAAATATTTCATGGGAATATTTGTGAAGTCAAAATCATGCTGTGAACATGTTGACAGGACTCAGCTCTAGTTGGCAGGAACAGCAGAATAACTGCTTTTGAAGATGGAAAAAAACAGGGATTAAAGAATGCTGATGGAGCCCAAGAAAGGACAGAAATCAATAATATTTATACAGCCTATGAACAAGGCTCCACGGATATTTACTACATGGTGATAGTCAGTCGTTTGTCCAATCAAACAGACATGTCGAGTCAATATTGTCATATAAACACACACACACACACTGGATGAATAATTTTCTGGCTTTATAGATGCGAGAAAAGTACGATAAATATTCTTGCTGACAACACACATTCACACACATACAGAGCACATCCATTATATCATATATATTGAAAGCTAAAGGTGGTTCTTAAACAATATAAAGTAATGACCTACAGATCAGCAGTCAGTACACACAATTACACTGTTTAATGTCATCACATTTTAATTCATTTCTCTGCATCGTGCATTACTGTAACCCAATATGTCTTGACTATATGGAGTTTATTCTGTAATTACCTACATTCAGAAGCATCTCAGGGAAGCGGTTGACAAATAGTTGTTTTCTGTCTATGGGAAAATGATTGTGTTTTTAGTTTTTCCACAAACCACAAAATACTGAAGATTTGTAGTGAAGGTAGAGATGACTTTGAGTTGACCACTTCGTCTCTGCAGCACTTTGCCATCTATTAGAAGTTTGCTCTTGGCTCTGGGAGGGACACATTAGTTTCACTCTTGTTTTTTCAAGTTTTGCTAATGTCCTATCTGCCAACATGGAGGAGGCGGGGCTTAACAACATATACTGCAGCCAGGGGGCGATCAAAATGTAAGTTATCAGAGTAATATCAATGTTCTCATCTAATTCTTGGCAAGAAAGTGAATATGTTCACAAAATGTGTTTTCCTTTAAAATCCTGTAGTAGCAGTATCTAGTCTTGTCCATGTGTGCCCTTGTTTTAGATAAGCACTATTCTTGTAAGTTGCAGTCTTGCCCTTTTTTCTTTTTTTTACAGTAATCTAATTCAGCTGTATTCTCAGGGCATCAAGACAAAGATATTAATAATATACTAAATGTGGTTTGCCTGTTAATGTCAGTTTCTGGACTTCAGTGCAGAAAAGTCCTGGGATGTCATGTTGGGAGAGAAAGGTCATGTTACCTTCACAGATGTCCCTTTGATGCTGACAACAGAGTTAGAGGCTCCTGATTTATCACCTCTGCAGGGCCACAGAGTCAGAGGGGAGCAGATGTAATCGTTGCAATTCGGTGAGGGAGGCAGGATGGTTAATGGAGTGGTAGTGATTAGATTAACAGAGGCTGCTGGGCAATGTAGTGTTTCTAATTGAGTTGGTTGGATGTCTGTGTGTGTTGTGTGTGTGTTCATGTCTTAAGGTAGTCTGTATAGCGGTTATAAGCCTATAAAATTGGATCACTTTTATGGGTGCTTCATGCATACACGCCCATGCAATAATTGCCTCATAAATTACATGCACGGACATACAACATGCTTCTTTACAGACAAACAAGCAGGTGTTCATTCTTGCAGTGTCATGTTGTAGTAATGCTGTGGCCTCATGACACCAATTTCAGTTAATGACAGCAGATAAACAGTGATGTCAAGAGATAAACAGTCATTACATGCCAATGAAAAGAGACAATCAAAGTGTCAAAGGCACACTTACACACAAGTGGATGCAGATGTGTTGAATACTTAGAGCCTGCATGTGCACAGGCTGAAAGAGCTGTTGCTAATATATGCTAAATATAGAGAGCTTTCCTATTAGGATGTTTTACAACAAGTTATTTCCAGTTATACAACAGCTGCACAATCTGATATGTAATGTCTGTCCTGATAATAGCACAGCACTTCGTGAGGCTGCAGTCATTGCCAGTATCTTGAAGATTATTAGGGAAGATTTCTCAGGGAAAAGGATGGCAGGCCAGACAGTGGTGAGAAACAGCAGCCAACGGGTGGTTACCAGCAGGGTGACCAGAGGGAGAACAGTAGAGATTTCCATACTGATAAATTGGATTTAATCACATCTGTATTCTAGAGGAGAACCAGAATAAGGACGGGGAGACAAAGAGAGAAGCACAGGAAGGAGGAACAAGGTCGGTTGGAACAGGATAAGTTTTAGGTAGAAAGTGTTAGTTGAGGTAAAAACAAAGCAATGAGAGGAAGATAATCCAATGCAGAGTCAAGTTGATTAGTAATTAGTTTTAGCTAATGAAAGAATATGTAGCTGAAGTTAACAAATGGTTCAGCATAGTCAAAAACAGTTAGTGATTTATCATGGTTATCATCAGGTTTGTAGTTTTCATTTATGCTTGTGTGTAAACTTTGATAACAGCATTCTCAATGTTTCTCAATGTTTATTTCATCCATTTTAAGTGTTGGCACATTCAATGGCCATTGTTAGTTTTTATTGATTTGAGGTTAAGTTTTGGTGCCAAAACTAAATGTGTAAGTTTAGGAAAAAGAAACTACATGGTTATGTTTGGGGGAAAATAACTATGTGGTTTAGTTAAAACAAGTTTCTAAGATTATGCTTTGGATTGAATACCACCTACAATTGCGTGACAACATTCACATCAGGTGATAACTTTAGTTCTTCCCCAGTTACAAAGTCAAGTGGAGTTCCACAAGGCTCAGATCCCGGCCCCATGTTATTCACTTTCTATCTCGTATCCCATGGCCATGATGTAAGTTACTTGAATGCTGTGCCCATACAACCTTTACAGGCAGTTGTATGTCTCTTTTAGTCTTAAGAATTGAATTTAAACATTTGTCTGGATGTCCTCTGCAACTGTATAGTGTCAGTAAAGTTAAACCATTGGTTCCCAAAAAACATAGTTTATATATACGGATGGGTGAAAAATGAAAGAAAAACCACCAGGAGCCTCCAGAACAGCATTAATGCACCTTGCCAAGTCTGTTCACCTCTACTGGAGGGATGAACGCCATGCCACCACATGATTTTCCCTAGTATATATGTACAACCCTCATTTAACCAGGTAATTTTATTGAGATTTTTTTGAGAGACCTGCAGCAGAAAAACACACATCGCCTGACATAGCTAAAGGACATATAGCATCAGTAATGATCACAGACATCACTTCATAAATTTGAAGATGAAGGATGAAGTCTGTACGTTTTTATTCCCACCATTTCCATTCAACGAGCCCTGGTGCAAGGAAGCATCTCCATTTGTTAGATTTCTCAGCTTTTTATTTAAGTTTTCCATTATGTCAACTGCAAGAAAGCATTTGGCATTATAAATTCATATCTTACAGAATAAAATTATCCGGGGATGTGATTTTTTGATTGGTTGTGTATGTGAGGTTGCGTGAATGTGTATTGTGTATTCTCAGTGAGGCACTGCTGGAGTTATCTAGGTCATAGTGGATACATTTTTTATTGTACTGTAGTGAGCTACAGTAACAATGGCACATAAAAAGCTAAGATAGCAGCTGATCGTATCTGATTAAACCCAGCAACAATTTTTGGGTTGTTCTTATATTATAAATGGGATTCACACAAATAATTGCAAATAATCCTCCAGGCTCTAACTGTACAGCACCACGTCTACCACTTAAACACACAGAGAAACACATGCAGATACACACACATTTTACACACTAAAGCGTCACAGAGTAAAAATTCTGGGCAACTGGGAAGGGAGCTGCTTTACTGTACATGAAGTTAAGATCAAACAGAGAGAAATAGTGCTACAAAAGATCAGTTCAATCTCTCTCCCACACACACAAACACATAAAAGCCACTGGAGATGTTAAAGTTACATCTTATGCCTCTAAGATCGCCTGGTCACCAGGAAGCATCCATCAGAACATTTCTATAGGCTGTGTTGGATTATGAACATTCTGCTTTAACCTGCCTAATGCCCTCCCATTGCAACTCAGCATCACAGAAATTGCTTGTAGCTGTAGGGGATGCATAACACTTACGCCACAGATGAATAAAAGATTTGCAGTTGTATCACAAAGCCCCTGGTAACTGAAGATGCAATAATATCGTGCTGTGGTACATAGATAACAACAGAGATTTATCTTCACATGCAACTAAAACACTGTAGCAGATAGCTACACGCTATCGCAGCATGCTAACATGCTCAAAGCAAGTGATATTTACGGTACCTTGTTCACAGTCTTACTTTAGCATGTTTAGCTGGTTTACATTAACACTTGACCCAAAGTGCAGCTGAGGTTGATGGGAATGTTATTCATTTGGTCATAATCCAAAGGTGAAAAGGTGCCATATAAATCATCTGTGACGGTGACATCAATGTTTCATATGGATTCATATGATAGTCTTGTGGTGCTAAAAGTCAGAGGATCAAAGTCAGTCGGACTCATCTTTGATTTCACATTAATGACTTTACTAAATTTCCGAGCAATTGATTGTTATTTCAGCGATGGGCCAACAGACCATCAATGCTATCCTTACAACAAATGACCAAATATGTAGTTCTGTGAAAACATTGTTTTTGTCCACTGACGAAGTAACATGATGTAAAAGCCACATAGATCCACCGTTGGGCAGGTGGAAGGAGATATGGATGACACCAACCAACGAGGATTTAAATTGTGAGACTGGTGTTCAGTTGTTGGAATTTTTTAATCGAGTGGTTTGGTGCCTAACCTTAAAAGTGTTTTCAAGGCGTTGAAAACATTAGAGCCAGTTGCAGTCGTAACGTGTTTAAAACAGCGGCTGTCATGTGTTTACAGCGTGTTCAAAGCGGTAGTCATCACTTGTCACAGTGAGAACAGGTTGCAGCGGTTCAGAAATGTTTATATTCAATATATTTGTGGTTCAAAGATGTTGAAAGTAAATGCCTCTCTCCTTGTCAGAAACATTAAATGCCAACATTTATTCTGGAGACTGGAATTGAAACAGATACAATCAACTGTTCTCGGTTACTGTAGTACAAGATGATATGCAATTAAATATGCAACTCCATTTTTCCAAATATTACATTCACACAATGAATATGCATTGAAAACACTGTACAACTGGGAACCATGTGCTACACAGATTATATTTTTGTTATGTTGTTTAATATAACAAAGGAAAATGTGTATTAAATGTTTCCACAAATTCAGACACTGACCTGTTAGTTTTCCTACAGTTTCCACTTCAGTCAACCAAAGCATGGCAAACATTTATGTGATTATGTGTTGTATATGTGTATATGTATTTGTATTTATATCTGTGTGCATGTAAGAAACACAATGGCTCACACTCATATAACATTTCAGAACAAAGACTGACCTCCTTGTTTCTCTCCTCCTCTGCAGTCCTTGCTGCTGATTCGTCAGGAAATGGTGGTTTCCCAGAAGAAGCTTGGCGACTTCTGCGAGGCACTGAAGCAGTACCTGAAGAATGTCTCCACTCAGAGAGACTGCTTTCAGTAAGTCCCACCACTGCTCCACGCTTCCACAACTGCTCTGTTGCTGCAGAGAGCAGCCCCATAACCCTAATCATTTTTAATATTTAATGTTCTCCATTTTTAGTGTCAGGACCTCACTGTTTTCTGACTTTATTAAGAACTACTTCAAATATTCTCTGCTCTGGTTGTGGATAGTGTCTGTATCCTTCAGTGTTCATGCACACAAAAAACTTTTTCAGTGAAGCTTTGAGCGAGTATTTCATCATTGTATTTCCAAAATCTGAAGAAAAAAAACACTTTAACTCCCAAGTGGTTTGGAGCAGTGAGATACCCAATGTGCATGATATTGTATCTGTAATATAGTCTGATATACACATAGTGTGCTTATTATAAACCCCCTGTGCCTCGCACTCTGAGCCTCAGGGTGCTGTGAAACAGTCTAATATCCAGAGAGATTTCCCCAAATCCCAGTCTCAATATGCCATATGCATAGTCCGGAGTCATATTCTGCATACGCCCTTGGCAAGACTTCAAGGTTCCGGCTCTACTGCATTTCTTCTATTTGTATTACACTTTCCCCCACCAGTTACTGCAGTCTGCCTCTCTTGCAGACCCCTTTTTCCCAAAGTACAGAAAGAGAAGTATAAGGCTTGATAACTCCATATAGCACAGAACACATAATGCATTCACATAATATTCAAAAGTTTTGGAGTATTTTGAGATGCTAAACTTTCATTAACTTCAAGCACATCATTGATGTTTGTCCTGTTCATTTGTCTGTTCTTGAACATGCTTCTTGAGTTCTCCATTCACAAGTGAAAAGCTCTATGAATGCACTCAAAGCACACTGAGGATGCATTGAGATCTGACCTCTCAGAAGTTATTCCGATATGGTCTGGGCTGCACATCCTCGCATTCTTCCAGCACTGAAGGATCGTCCACTCAACTGACATCCATTACAATTGTATTACATGTGGGCCTCATGTGAATACTCAGGCACTCCACGAGTAAATGGCGTGCAATCATTAAAGCAGCTTCTGTATACTAGGTGCATCCCTGTTCACACAACAGTATTTCCTTTATAAGCTATAGCAGCTCATTAGAATATATCTTTTCTATACATTTACAATATAAGTAAGCATTGGAAGTATATTCCTGTCTCCTGCTGCTGTATTTCTAATGTCACAGAAACCACTGAGAGTAATATCCTGTCTTATTATCAAATAGTCATGCTCCTCTTTTGGTGCCAATGGTATTACCTTAAAGTTGATATGGCTCAAATGTTAGCAAAGAGCCTATTTACACATGAAGTGGACACAGGCCAACATTATAATTCATCTGATGTTGTGAAATATAACAACTCTTGTACATCAGTTTTGATCTCCACCGACTCCTGAAGGAGAGGTCTGTTGTTTTTTTTAGCTTTTTGAGTCCAGAAATAACAGAGAGTTGTGAGATTGAACAAAAAAGTTTAGATAAACGATGCTAAAACGCTGTGGAGAGGGACTGCAAAGTTGTGTGTCAGTGGGTCACAATTACAAGCGACACCTTTAACGTACAAGTTGTAATGTGATCCATAGTTACCATGAAAATGTTGTCCATCACAGCCTCACACACCACAGTGCATTTTAATTCCCCATTATCTTTTTCATTATTTCCCAACACTGATTCACAGTTTTTGTAATTACGTTTTTCCCACACTGGCTATAAAAAAATACTCTTTTAAGTCAAAGTGAAAACAAATCCCTCCAGATAGATCTAAATTAAATAGAAAACACAAAACAAATGATTCCTCAAGGGTTGACTGTGACACATCTGAGTCATCACTGGTGAAGCCAATTGTTTTTAGAAGTTGCATAACACGTTATAAAGAGATGATTTGTGTGTATCAAGATAAGACATTATCTTAGCCCTAAGTAAACCAGTATCAGCTGCACAATCAGTTTTCTTGCTAAAACTACTGAACCTCATAAAGGCAAACAACAGATAAGAATGAGACACTTTGTAGAAGAATGACATGGTGGATCCAAGAAAAGCAGTGAGAAAGTCTAATAAGGTGAGTCATAGAAAATATGGAAGAGCCGTAAATCTTCCCAGAGCAGGTTTCCTTGTGTGAAGGGCAAAAATAAGGAGGCCGTCACAAGGCTTTGGGGTTTGACAGGTGAGATGGGAGACATTGCTGCTGGCCTGGTGCTTTGTCAGTTGTGGCCCTCAGACTCTCACATGATAACCGGAGCTAGTTTCTTTTTAAAAATCACACTCCAAAAGAACACTTAATCCAAAGCATGAATCCCACAAACTGTGAAGATGTTACTTTGCAGCAGTAAGAAATACATTTATTTTTTAGCAATAAAAACAATTAAATTTACACAGGAATGAGTTACTAACAAAATTAACGTCCTGGAGGGGCCAAGTGTCCACATTTAACACGTAAGGCTGTAACTGCTGCCAAAGATGATTCAATTAAATATTGACTAAAGTGGGGTGAAAATGTGCAGTAGCTTACTGATCAGGAAAGAGCCATTAGAGCAAGGTCTAAATAAAAACAAAGTTTCTAGAATTACTGAGAGAAACATTTAACCCCTTAGAATTAATACAAATTACACAATTGTTAACATGTATAGGGGTTTACAGCATTATGATATGAGTATATATAAAGGTTACTGTTTTGCTGAATTAAAAAACAAACACTCAATGATTGTTAATGATGGCAAACAATCCCTCCACAATACAGTAAAATGAATCCATGCTGTGATTTGGACATTTTAGAGGTCACAGCAGCTCATTTTATACAGTCAGGACAAGTTTCAAGAAATGCAATCACTGTAATTAAATGCGACAATGGAGACTAACATCATCACACATGAATAATATTGGGCTCACTAAATCCACAAGAGTCTCAGCTTTCCATCCATGCTCACTTAATGCAATTACAAGACTGTTTAGAGGCCCCAGTACGCAGAAGTATTGAAATATAATAGAATATGCTAATAGAATCAGCATAAAGTGGACATGTCTGTAAAGGGGACACATGTGGCACAGAGCGAGGGAAAGTTGTCCTGGCCATCAGACCACTAAGGGGTTAACAGTGTAAAAGCAGCAAAAGAGTAAATCTATATTTTTTTTATGTCTGCACCCGCCTCAGTCCAATTTAGTTCACCACATCTTGACCTTCCAACAGAATAGTGCCAGCGTATCTTGGTCTTTGGGGAGAGAACAAATAATGTCCTAAAATCATTTGGGTGGAAAGTGGAGCAGGACAAAGGTTTAAGAGTCAGAGCAGGTTGTTGTTTATCTTGTGGTTATAGTGTTGTACTGCCTCTGGCTCATACTATTATGGAAAAGTTAGTTGAAATGTAACATTGTGAACTTGAAACTTAAAATTGCATGACCTGACCTTTGAAACTTTGTTATCAAACCTGATAACTGTCTCCTTCGTGCTGATCCCAGCTCTGTTTTTCAAGCACATCTATTATAAAAGCTGTTCCAGATTTGCCTTTAGTCAAATCTAAATGACTAAATGTATGTCTCTAGTGATGTAAACAACACACACTGCACTGTAATCAGTGCACTGAGACTGCATCCAGTTGTAAACCATTACTGGTAAAAAACTAATGACTTTCCCATCGGCCTCAGCTGTGTTTAGAGCTAAGTATCACCATGTTAACATGTTAAACTAAAATGGGGAACATGGTAAACAGTAAACCTGCTAAGGTCAACATGTATTTGTGAGCATTAAGGCATTGTTACATTAGCTGCTAGCATGGCTATAGAATATATGAAGTTCAAACACGACAAATATAGTTTAAGAAGTCATAAAAAATAAAAAATCATTAAAGTCCTACATTATAAGAAAAAAAGTCTGGTTCCTGACAGTCAGAAAGCCTTACTTCAGTAAACAATATTGAGATTCAGCTGAGGGCAATAAATAGCACACACAGGGGGCCCAGAAGGGTTATTCTGGTTATTCAGTTTGTTTTTAGCTTTAGCTTTTTCGCCGGCTTGTTCGTACATTTGTTACTATCAGTAAATGTGTTGGCAGCACAATGCTTATAGGTAGCTGAGCTAAATAATGTATGAGGGAGAGGAAGCTTTGTTGATAGAGGAAGCCTGCTCATTACCCTTGAATAGGCATTTCTCTCCAGTGTGCTGTCTCTTTTTTCTCTCTTTTGAGTCACGGCGTGCCTTTCCTTTTCTCTCTCCTTACTTCCCAATTTAATCCTGCCCAGACTAACTGTAATATATACAGTTTGTTTAGTCTTTGCCTTCCCTGTTCATTATCTTTATGGGTGAATGTGTGATTACATGCGCAAACACTTTATCATATCCCCCAGCAGAGCTCACACAACTCAAGTTCCTTCTCACAAAGCTTTTTTCACAGGTACCAGATAGCAGCAGCCTGTCCTAACAGTGCCCCCCTCAGGCTCAGGGAGGAACTACCATTCAGACTGTGTATAAAAGCTCTGTTCAGTCATCCAGTCTTCAGACTGTTGGAGATACAAGAAATAGCAAAGTATTGGTATTAATGTCACAATGTTGTCCAGCACCAGACAGCAGCCCTCAAGATTTTCCATGAACAGAGCATTTTAAATTTCACTCATCAGGAATTAGTTATTAGGGAAGTGTTCAACAATATTAGAGACATTAAAAATAATTAAATAACTGTGACAAAGAAATACATCATAAGGTAATTTGAGAAATCATTAACCTATCCTCTTAATGACATGCTATGTTGTCTTTTTGTAGTAAGAGTAATAAATGGGATAACGTTATTCAAATGTATGGTCCTTCTAGACTTTCAAGATGTTATTGGACAGAATATACAGCTCTGATAAAAAAAAGAGTCATTTTCAAATTGCTAAATATATTCACCACTTTACAGCAGCTTCCACTGAATGTGTCTGTGGAAAATGTTCTTTTGGCCCGTGTGTCTCATGTGATGAACATGGAAGTTACCCTGTGTGGCTCGATACCTGCAACCATACAGGAAGAGAATAATCCCCAGACATAAGAAGCATCATTTCCTTTTATTCCACAAGTATAAAAGCAAAAAAGTATTAAAAAAAATTCAACATAAACCATAAACTCATTCAGTGAAATGTTTACAGAGGAAATTAATTAATTGCAACCTTTAGAGTTTACACTGTAAACAATGTACTTTTTATGTAAATTCAATTCCTGTCAAAGTATAATGTAAAGTTATTTAACATTATTGTAATAATATATTATCCCGATATTGCTTTTTATTGGGGTATAATCTGTAAATTATATCGTTCAGTTCATCATATGTGCATTTACCCGCTTTGACTCTAAACCACGACTGCCAACAGTGCTAGTAACAGTGTGAGTTGGACTTTATAATCCTGTTGACATGATATTGACAAAATATTATTGTGATATTATTCTGAGATCTTTGATGGAGTAAAAGCCTGTAATATTCCACCTGCTTTCACTTCATACACTCTGTGGAAAAGTTTAGCAATGAGCATTTAAACTTTTTGATTTTATAACCGCTGCACTCAACTTCCACAAAGGGTTATTTTTGTGTGATTTCAGACAGGTTTATGCTTGTACCATGAAAATTGCTTCGAAAATTGCAATGAAAATGATGTTTGTGATAAGAGGCACCCTGAGCAGCCACTAATGTGAGTGTAATTTCATGCCGAAACAAGTGCCAAAATTGCAGCGCTCCGCCTGATCTGCATAACCACAACCTCAGCTGCTCCACTCCTCTCACCGCCATGCATTTAGAGCTGGACAATTATTAAACAGCCGCCGGGGCAAGTAATAGACTTGGGTCTGATGAAAATGGAATGGTACAGCATTAGTGCTGCTATTGGCACTAAATAAGAGGTCCTACACTCGTTGCATCTCAGGACACTTCCAATGATTCATAGAGGATGTCATTTGAATCCTGAATCAAATGTTCAGACACATGTAAAGACTTCATCACATAGAAAATGTTCTGCTGAATGCTACATAACTTAAATGTTTTAACTCCTGTCAACTATTAACATTGAAACAAGACTACAGTATAGCCGACATGATCAGCCAAACTAAATGACTAAACAGAAAAATGTCACTAGATACCAATCTTTGTTGGCGGTGTGACATGTTGATGCCAGATTTTTAATAAGGTAAAAACTGTTTAGTCAGCAGTACAGGCAGGGAGTCCTTGAAATCCGCTATAATCAATATTTTTACATCAAGAATTGATTAAATGACTGTGTGTAATGTGAAAAGGGTCGCTCGTATTGACAAACCAATAGAGAATTATAATTATTATGGCTCTGCAGTTCACCTTAGCTCCGTGGAGTTTCGGCATCGGTCAGTTTATTGTTCAGGGTTCACAAACCCACAACTTTACTGTTTTAGTTGAGCTCTCACCAGTGTCATGCAGCAGGCAGCTGTTTTCAATGAAAAAAACTGTAATAATCCACTATGTTAATTATTCTTTCACAGTTTGTGGGCCGGTAGGTGACAGTAAAGTGAGTTTTCATGATTTGTACCTTACAAATGCTGCAGGTGCTCTAAAAACTGAGTGACACCAGCAAGTAAACATATATGAAGTATTTCTGTACTTTAACACATCAGTGCTCTTCTTGAGGCAATATGGAGCCCTTGCTCATTACAGCCAAATGAACCCCTTAAAGTGCCTTGTAGAACTGGCCAATAACATCCAACTTTCCCTGTTTGCACTGACCTGGTCACACATTGGGCCATTTATTATTACAAGTCTCATTTATATAGATGGGATGTAATCCCCAAGCCCTCATCATGGTGTCCTGTGGTTTGGCACCAATATTGTGCAGGATGAGGATACAATTCACCATCTTTTTTTGTGTGTATGTTACTTTTTATTTCAGTAATATGTCTTTAATGGCTACCTGTCATGTTGTACGTTTCTATGACTACCCCATCAACTCCCCGTCCTCCATCTTTCTTCTCTTTCACTTCCACCTCTGCTAATCTATCTTTTCCCTTACTTATGCCATCAATCTACTTTGTACCTGCGTCTTCACACTTCCTCTTTCCTCCTTGATCCACTTACCATTCTGTCATAACTCTCATCTCCTCACCTTTAACTTTCCACGCCACCTTCCCCTCCTCTATTATCCACTTATTGCCATTCTCCTCCGTCTCTGCTCCAGTGTGACTGCGGTGCGTCTGCCGGACGGTTTATCCTTCGTCGTCTACGAGTTCTGGGATGGAGAGGAGGAGTGGAAGAGGTGAGTTTTCAATCATATGTGGCTTTACGTACTCACAGTCAAACAAAATTAATTAAATCTTAAGCCTAAGTCCCTGGCCAATGTCTGTCACTCATGCTCTTGATTTTCTGTGATTTTTTCCAACGCGCTTGTAGGAAAAGCGCTAAAGTAGCAGTCCTGCTGTGATAATAAAAATGAGCAATGTCAACAGGCAGAAGAAAATGAATGTTGAGAAATGTATCATTCCTAATGCTGATCCGCCTTAAAAGTATTAAAAGTCATCACTGAGTGTGGCCATTCATTTTGTTTCTGAAAATGCCTGTGAGTCAGCACTCTGGCTCCCCTCAAAGTTTTTGGGAGCTGAGCTCGCCGTTTCTTGCTGCCATTGTTTTCATTGATTGGTGATCGCCAAATAAAGAGAGCGCTCACTTTTCTTCCATTACTGTCATGAGCCTGTTGGAAAAATTCCTCCATCCACATTTAATTAGCATTCTTGAGCCATTCGCTCGCTCCAGAGTTGCTGAAGCACTTGAGTTGCGTCAGTTCATCATGATTTAGTGATGGTGCCGGCGCTGGGCATGAGGAGAGGTTGCTGATGTAGCTGCCTGCTGATCGCAGTTTCTGCTCCACTGCTCACAGCATCCCGCTGCCATTAATATTTCAACTCTTACAGTAAAGGCTAAGGGCCGTGCTAAGTGGTTTGAGGCCATGTGTGCTCGCTTGTGAGTGCTGTGCAGATGTGTGTGTGTGTTCGTACATGTACATGTTATGTGTGTAGTTGTGTGTCTGTGCTCTCTCAACCCTCTTTCCTGATTTCAGGCACCTCCAGTCGGCCCCGAACAAAGCCTTTCAGCATGTGAAGGTGGATACACTGTGCCAGCCGGAGGCCGTGTCCTCTGTAGCCGTGCCAGGTCAGTGGTGTTAATACTACAGAGGGAAACAACAGAATTAACTTCATTTTCCATCATTAGTCAAAGAAGCAATCACAATAAATTAGGAAAAGTTTCATGTTAGGAAATTAGTACTTATAACATGTAACAAATGAAAGAAAAGTTTATTGTTATCAGGTCATTTACTTATTGTTAGACTATATAACAAAACATTTTGTTACTTAATTATACATATATGAAAAGCTTCATAAGTAATATATTTTTTTATCGAGGAGATTTTCATGGTAGAAATAGATAAGTTATCGTAACTAGAAACATTTCAAGTTATAACAAGATAAGAAGTATGTTTTTGTAACAACAAAAGTTTAATGTAATGTTTATAATTATTTTTCTAACATAAATGTCAATGTTGTAACATGGAATGCACTGAAGGTTAAATAGTATATAGTATAACAAGAAATGTTTATTTTTATTGCATAATAACTTATTGTAGAATCTATTTATAATTGAATTAATTCAGTTATAAAAACATATATGATATGATATTGATATTTTTATGACAAGAAAAGTTTCACGTTATTAAAAGATAAATAATACATTTTTATAACAATGTTACAACATGAAAATAGTTTCATATTCAACGTGATGAGTGTGTATGTTGTGATAATGTAAAAATATCTTGTTATAACCATAAACTTTTTTTGCAGAAAAACATTACTCTTTTTCTGCTGTGGCAGCAATGAGCAACTGCAGTTTATTGACATATTGTCAAAAATGTTGGCAGGATAACAAAAGAAGAAAATACAATAGATGTTAGTCCGTAGTGAATAGAAAATATGAAAATGATGTAAAAAAACAAAACAAAAAAAAACACACACAATCAGAGAGCAGAACTAAATGATAATACAGTCTCCTCATAATCCTGAGAAACTGATTAGTGTTTAGTCAGTAAGGCTGGCCGTGTAATTACTCGAAGCTCAGAGGCATTCTGAACAATTAAAGCAACCTGGCACCATTTAAAACGACTGACACTGGCGTGCGTCCATGCTCTGAGGCGTAGGCTGTCAGTGACTTGAGGTGATGCCTGGCAGACCGCCATTGTCCTAATTTTCTCTCCTTTTTCATCCATTTCTCCTCACTCCGCCCCGCCCTCTCCTCTCTCACTCTCTAACTTCTTTCTTTCTACGCCTCGCCAAATTTCTCCTCATCTCCATTCAATCTGTTTCCTCTCATTCCTTGCAAATCTTTCTGTCTGTACTCCCCTCTGGGCCTCATTTTCTTTTCAAATTTCTGTCTTTTTCTCTGTCTCACTTGTCACCCCTCTCTCTCTGTGTTTGCAGCCGCGTGGTGCAGTGTGAACAGGGACTGAGCATGAAGATATTCAACTACACGCCACGACTCCTGGACACTCCCAACCTCCTCTTGAACTCCCCATCCAACCCTAAAACCTCCCCCCCTGCGTTTCACCTGCTCTCACACCCCCCAAACCCCTCCTCTTTCAACCCTCACATTCCTCAACTCTTTTTGTAAGTACATGTTTACACAGTGCAAATGAATGGTGTCAACTGCAGTGAAAATTGAACTAACAGTGCATTTTACAATGTGAGATTACTAATGGCGTTTGCATCTCACCATAGTAGTTTGCTGGCTCAAGATGTTGGATTACGTCATGTTCATGTTTCAAGTAGCTTGTAGCCACTGAATGGTGGAGTTTGTCATGTAGCAAGGACCCTGGGGTTGAGTTTTTCATGTAGCAGTTAGTGTTTCGGGGTAGTACATTTGGGGACGTGGCTTTTTTTCGCTCCTGTTAAGATTTACCACAGGTAGCTCATCTAGTTAGCTTCATAGTAGCTGCTCATTCCACATTTGCTTCCATACACTGCATTACATTTTTGTTTTGTTTTGACCAAATACTTTGGACATTATTCTCACATCAGCCATTCTGAACTGAACATCGACATGTTGAGAAAAAGAGGACTATCTGCAGACATAGTTGCCAGATTAGCTCGTAATCTCAGGAAAACTGAATGCTTGAATTAAGCTTGAAGGTTAGCTAGCTCCCTAGCTAGCCTTCAAACTGACTTTGTTGAGTTGGGGTTGTGTCAAAAATATTTATATTATGGTGAAAACCATGAAGGCCTTGCAAGCAGCGAATGGGTTTTTAGAATGATTAAATGCAAAATGTGTAGTTTAAAACATTTTTGCACAGATATGGACAACAGCTAGCTTGAGCTAGCCACAAAAAAAATACACTTCTACTTTCTTAATTACTTGATAAAACAGTCATTTATACAATATAATAATACATAAAATATCTATACATAACACATGATGTTAATTTGAGAACTTTCCAGAAGGACCTGAAGACAGTGTAATGTCCTCCAAACCATACAACCACACATGTCATTTCTTTCTTTCTTCTAATAGGACCATTTTCAAACTTAGCATACCTACCATCAACAGAGGATGAACTTGTCATCACACTTAAAAGTAATGGTCACTGTTTTAAACACATTGTTAGCAGTCCCAGTTTGGTTGAGTTAAGGAAACAAAAAAAAATAGCTTAAGGTTAAGCGTAGCAAAAGATGGTTAAAAAGTAAAATAACTAACTACCGGTAGTGAGGTAGTTATTTAGGTGATGTAAAGCATGACATAGCTACGCACCAGAGTAACCTCAAATAACAACGTTGATTTTCAGTTTCATACAAAACATGAACGGTGTCCACCCACTCCAAGGGGACTTTAATGCTCTTTACACTCCAATTGTCACTTCTACCCTCCATAACATCAGTTCTGACTTGGTGTCCTTCTTATTTCCTATGGCCATTGGAGGGCGCTGCTAACTTAATATGGGTCATTTTAAGCTGCTGTCCTTGGGATGGAGGAAAATTTCAGACAGCCCCTATTTTCTAGCCCTGTTTTTGGAAAAGAGAAAAGACTTTTAAATAAAAAAACAAAACCCTTTTACCATCTTATTTTCCTATGATTACAGCTACTCTCATATGATAACCGAAGAGAGAGCAGGTCGTAACATAGGTTTTAAACTACATTCATGTGCAATGGCTGCTGTGGGAGTAATGTCTATGATAGTAAAAAGGTATTATCTGGTGTAAACACAACACAGGTTTTTAATGAGCAACAGAACACGATACTCAAATCTCTGTGAAGCCGGACGTCATGATTGTATCAGTTTAGATGGGACCAAAGGCCTGCCAGTAGGAGAGGGCCTGTTCATTGCCCAGAATTATGAAAGATGTTAAACTTCGCAAATATTTGTGTATGCAGATGAAAGATGATTTTGATTAAGTAACATTCATGTAGCTTTTTTTTATGAAACACTTTGGGGTTGACCCCCTGAGCATTGACATTAGGGTCATTTAAGAGGTGAGATGTATCGATTGTTTTGCTGTCAGTGGATAATTTGTGACTTAGACAGGAGTGTGCCACTACCTTGAGACATAGGAGAGTACGTAGAGAGATAAAGGCAGCACCTCACTGTTCTCCATGCAGCTAAAGTTTGTTTCATTTCTGCCTTCTGTTTGTGTATTCCTTGTCTGATTGGCGGTGGGTAGCTTATATTAGCTGTGTGAGTCTAGTAGAGATTGTACATATAAAAATGTTGTTCTATTATGATTATATTTGTATTTATTGACATCTTTTAGTGCTATGGTGCAAATTTTTCCTCAGTGGAAGTGGCAGTAGCTTTCTAGGCACTGCGGCTTATCGTAATAGTTTGTTTGAATCCGAGTACCTACCATCACAAACTTCAGACAGATAAACCCATCTGAATGACATTGAATACGAAGCCTTAAACATCACCACATGGTAGAGGAGTTTTTAAGGGGTTTCAAAAGATTATCTTCTTTTTTGGTGTGATGTAAACTCCCAGTAAGCAGGGAAATGCCCACTAGCGGTCTTTCAGTGAAAACCTCTTGGCATCAGATTATTCAACACCTATTTTGTGCTGTTGCATTCACATATTATTGATAAAAGGACAGTTTCTCCATTGCATTAGATTTCAGGACATTAGAACTTAAATAAAGAATCATTGGAAAAATGACACTGACTTTGAAACAGGACTTCACATCACTTAGCATACTGTAGCTGATAGATCAACCACCTCTGCATCAATATCTCACTATGATACACACTATGATAATATATATTGCTGCTATTAACCCCAATTAAGGAGACATGGATCTCAATACCTATGACTCTCAAGTGGAGGAAATTACAGAAAAATGTGAACCATCACAATCAAATCTGGAATGGGTCTGTTTAGCTGGATGTGGTCTCTCTTACAATAAAGAAAAGACCAACATCTGGAAGCTCTGATGATAAGTGCAACTAATTGCAATATTGTTCAATAAGGGTTAGTAGTAAGGTGACTCGAAGTACAACAGCACGTGAAATGTGATTATGTGACAAAAATTGGCTTAACTGGCTATCGTTGCTGAAAAACACAAGTGATGTCTAAATGAAGCTTCAAGAACCGTTAGTTGTGTTCGCTGAGCCAACTAGATTGGCACTCCTGGTTTGAAGAAAAGGGCTCAATGAGTAGCAAAATATTGTGCTTTCAATCCTTTGTTGAGGATAAAGTATCATCTAGTGGGCCCAAAAAGTAAACAAACTGGTTCATGAAGCTTCATTTGGCCATCACTGTAAATAATCATTAAGTCTAGTCTAATTTTTGCCACATTTTCTGTGTTTGGCCAATCCCGTGTTCTTGATCCATCTCTGCATCTGTTGTGAACATTCTTGATCTTTGGCACAAATGTTACCTGGAATCATACATTCACCTTGGGATGGCCTGAGGTTGAATTCAGGTCATAATACTGAGACTTAATCCCCCAGACGCCTCACCTGACCTGACCTCACCCCACTATCTCCACTATAAGCCCACCACTGTAATACAATCAGACTCTCACTCAGAAAGCACAATGTATAAATGGGTGAATATTGTGACTTAAAGATACAGTATATTAGAGGTTATTGCGTATGATGAGAGTATTTAAAGATATATAGTATTACTGTTTATCTGGTTAAAGATGTGTTGATGAATCACTCCTTCTTTATTGCTCTATACTTTCAAAGGTGCCATTTTGCCATCCACCTCACTGTTGAGTCTATTTTCATCTGTGAATGGCAGCCAGGCTGCCATCTGCCAGTACTGTGGTAGCAGTGAGTGGGGATCCAGCTACACTGATACTAATATTGATCTAGCGCCGCGCTGGGCTGCATTGAGCAGGGCAGGACTGTGTGGAATGTGGAAGTGTTGAATATTATTACATATACTGTAACAGAAGTTTGTATTACAGTAGGCTTATAGAACAGGCATGCAAAGGCGTCGCTGCTTTATCTGTGAAATGTATCTACTAATCTCTTAGTGTCTGAATTGAAGGCACCCTGTGGAGTTTTTGGACCACTAGTAGCACGGTGGTGTCATGTTTTTTACATGTTTGTGTGGTGCAGGTGATATGTTGCATATTCTTGCCGCTAGCTTCACGCTCTTCTGTTGATCAGCTGTAACTAGCTGTAAAGTGCGGCGAAATGTTGCAATGCACCAACATGGCAAAGTAAATGAAGACTGCTAGAAAACATGGATGAAAGTTAAAAAAAATACAAAAGGCAAATGTTGAGAAAATAAAACAGTGCAGCTGCTGTCACTTAGCATCTGGCTAGCTGCAGTTTCAAACAGGTCCAGCTAATGTCTGGTGCACACTTATTCATTTTCAGAACGGATCTTAAAAATGGGGGAGACTACAGCCACAGTTTTAACCAATTTCTAATATGTTAAATCATAAGAAGGCACACACCCATCAATCTAATCAAGATGCAGAGCCGTACACTTGGCATTTACACAAATGGCCTCAGAACAGCAATTCCAGGGAATGCGATCTTACAGAATCTCGCACAATCAAAGACGACTTAGGAAAAACAAACATAGACTCATCATCATCTGGTTGCACATGTTTGTTATGTACTCGTGTGTAACGCTTACCAGTCAGATTGCTCTTCAGTCGTAAATATTAAAACACGTGTGATACATAAATCCAGGGACTCCGTTCCAGATGGTACCATCAAGGTTACTGCAGGATCATTTGGGCAGGTAATCAGTTCAGACCAGCTTCCAATCAGGAAACACCCCAGCGATTGCTGGGAGTGATGAATAAGTCCCAAAATCGGCTCAATTATTCTAGAGTGTAGGGCCAGCAAAAAACAGAACTCACAGGGGTTTAAAATGCAGCTACGGTATGTAATGAGCCACAGCTACCCTGTCGCTAAATTATATGTATGAAAAAGGTACCATAGGATCTGCTAAAAGCTGGTTTTTCAGAGGAAGACAACATCATAAAGGTCTGTACAATTTTCTGACTTCTGTCTGTAGCCTACGTTCTTTTTACATTTCATTATTTCACTCAGCTATATATTAAATTATTAAATTATCAATATGACTGGCAGACTTTTGAACATTTTGAACACTAAACTACTGGTATTTATTTGTGCAAATATATATAATATATATAGTAAAAACATTACCTCACACAATCATGAGACTCACTCCTATCTTGAATCTTGTCTCCTCTTCCCAGTAGCAGAAATCAATAATAACATTTTTTATCTTACATTACATCCCATCATACTTAGGCTGATGTCCGTGCCAACATCTCCTCCTGCCTTGTTCACTGGCCTGCAGTTAATGCAGAATGCAGCAGCAGAAATGATTTCTCTGCAACATTTCACTATAGAGTTCAGTTGATCCTTCTTTTAGTAACTATAGAAGTCGCCCGTGGCTTTAGCTCCGTTATGATTTCTTTAAATCCCTTTTAATCTTCACTAAGGCCACTCAGGTTTGAGGCCGTATACAATAGGTTTAAATCAAACTTAAGATTCTTACAGTGAACCGAGATTAAAAACCCACCCTGACCCTCAAACTGCAGCTAAGCTAATGAATGTAAACAGGATGATTTGTTTCTGTAAAAGCTCCACAGGGCACCTTTACCCTTTCACTTCTTAAAAATGAAAAAACTACTTGCACTCCTGTGCCAAATCTTGTTTGCGTTCAAGAAGGAGCTGCTGTATTCTGAATAGAAACATAAAGCCATATTGCATGGATTGATGTTTACATGTCAGTGACTTATTATACTGATAGCCATAGTTTTACAGTACTCGAGTGCTCAGCTGAATGCAGCCCACATGCTCTAACTAAGGGTTTTCTTTCCTGTACATTGTGCCCAGCCTGGTTGGGTTGTGTATATGAGGTAGATAGTGAGTCAGAAATGCCAATACTGTTTCCTATTGATACATTCCTGAATGTCCCTCAGACTGTGCAACCTGTTCTTTTCTATCCTCCTCCTCAGTGCAACCTGTGCTTCGTCATACAATGAAAGAGTTATGCCTTTGAAATGTAGTGAAACAGGCCTTGATTGAATGTTTCCTGGCAACATGAAGAGATGAAACAGCAGAGGACAAGGAATCTGTGGAGGTGCAGCCTCCTTTAGGGAAGCTGGTGGACAGAATCGTGACACCAGGGTTACCTCATGATACCAATCAGGAATTTGCCAAACAGATCAAGGTCATAGCTCTTTCTTTCTATGGCTGTGTTCTTTTCTATCCTTCAACTGAGTGCATGTCAACTGAATGTCCAGTAACTTATTTGCTGTAGTATTAGGCCATGCTACTCTTCAATGGGTTTTGTGCATTTCTTACCTTCTTCTTTCTTTTTCTAGTATTCCTATGAAGGAGACAGAGACTAAAATCTATTATATAAAATATATATATGACTAGAAAAATGACATACAAGAATGAACATTCACTTTTATGGCAATGTTTAATGAAATATTAATTCTTAATGTATGTTTCAGTAAAACTGCTTTCTCTTAAGTGTAGAGACTTAATGCAGGGATGCAAGTATTATATTTGGTCTTTAAAGAATATCTTGTTGAAATTCTAGATAATGTAGGGTGATGCAATTCAATAAAATGATAAAACTGAAAAGTGCATTGTGGATTTTTTTTAATGCCTCCAATGATTCATATAAATGATTGTTTCATGCTGGCAGATCTGTGATTATTTTTACATTTTCAGTCGTCCTATGGTGGAGCTTCTGTCTGATTGAACTTTAATCATCTTGCATGACAATCCTCAATTCACAGATGTTTACTTTATGGTCTGATAAGCATTCAAATGGGGTAAGCTATAAACAATCCAGTTCACATTCCAGTCCCATATTAATTCTAAGCAGATTGTACGTCTGTGTAGTGTGCCCACATTGGTGTAAGTTAATTTCTTCACATTTCCACACAGTATGCATGCTAAATCCAGCCCGTTTTTGTGTGTTGTTCATCCGCAATTCAGATTCACCAACTAAAAACCAACCTTTTCAAGATTTCAAGACCTGACTTTCCCAGCATCATAAACACATTTTTCGTATTATGTATCTGTATATGTTTCCTGTCTTTTGTAAGGCATCGTTGAGTATCTTAAAGAGCGCTATATAAATCTGATTTATTATTATTATTATTATGTACACTTTTCTCCCAAAATGTAATGCAAAACGGAAATGGAAAACTCCAGATAGGGAAATTTAGGTGGCAGAAATATACATAAGAGTCATAAAAACAGGTATAAATACATATTTTTTCAATTCCCATCACTGCAACTGACACACACACCCTCACTCTTGGCATGGGCTGATACACACACTTTTTTATGGACCAGGGCTGTCAAACTGATCCATGAAAGGGCCGATGTGGCTGCAATTTTTTGTTCAGAGCAAACTGAAGCACACCTCACTCAACTAATTCAATCTCCAGAACTGTCTTCACTCTGCTGATTTGTTGTATCAGGTGTGCTTTGCTTGGTTTGAACAAAAACCTGCAGACACATGTAGATATAGACAGATGGACTGCATGAGTCCCTGAGGTACAAACTTTACTTCACTGTTATGATCCACTTTGAAATATATTGCATCATACAAGTATTACAAAAGGATTTCCATTCCATTCTGACCAAAGTACTATAAAACCTTCAGTCTTTGTACTATCCCGCTCATTTAACTGTGTAATTGCTAAAGGAACAAACGACTTGCTAAACCCGGCTGTTCTTAATTTCCTTTGCACCCTCAGCTTAGTTGGAGCCGGTTGTGTAGAGGGTGAGTAGGGTCACTCAGGGTACTTGTGTCTTTTACTTAAGTCAATCTTGCAACACCATTCTGTCCATTCAAGGTTTTACTCAGAGATAATATATGAAGAAATTTGATTTTTTTTTAATCATGACAATTAATTTACTTAGTAAATGCAGTAAATATTGTGTAGAATTATGTATGTAGAAGTCTGCAATATTGATTTGGGAAACATTAGCCTGCCAAAACATGCTATACTAATATATATAAATACTAATATATATATACTTTATACTCTTCTCCCTGTGCTGTGACCTTGTCGTGGTGGAGAGGCTTGGGTGCTTCAGTGATCCTGAGAGCTATGCTGGGGGGAGCCTTGTGCTCCCGGCAGGTTTAACCATACCAGACAGGTCGAGGGTGAGGAGTGAGACGAAAGGCAGCACACCGACCCTCCAGGCTTGGGGGTTTGGCGTGGCACTAACAATGCCACCCTGTAAAAAAACTATTGTTACAGAAACTAAAATGAACAATCCTATTGACATCAGGCCCATAGTAGACCCTGGCCCCCCTAATTCCTTGGGCGGCAGCATGACCACTCCTGATGAAAGCCGGAAGGAAGTAAGGAGTGTGAAAGAGGGTCTACTGGGGCCTAAAACCACGATCCGCATTGGGGCATGGAACGTCCGAACCATGTATGAGACCACTAACACGGCACAAGTCCTCAGCGAGATGAAGAGGTACCACCTGGACATCCTGGGGATAAGTGAAAGTCACTGGACCGGCTCCGGACGTCAAGTCCTACATGATGGGTCTGTCATCCTCCACTCGGGCCACGAGAACACCCACACACATGGGGTAGCCATCCTAATCTCCAAGGAGTACACCATAAACAGCAAATGGAAGACCATCAAAATTATATATACCGAAACGGCACAGAAGGTCCTGGGCTTCAAACAGAAGGGGGCCAAAGAATGGATCTCTGCTAACACCTTGCAGAAACTTGAAGAGAGAAAGCAGTTGAAGTCAAAGGCTCTGAACACCAAGTCCCAACGTCTCCTTGAGAAAGCCAACAGGTCTTATAAAAACAAGGACAGAGAGGTGAAGAGGAGTGCCAGGAGAGACAAGAGGGTCTTTGTTGAACACCTGGCAAGTGAAGCTGAGAAGGCTGCAGCCTATGGAAACCTGGGCACAGTGTATAAGATCACCAAGCGACTCTGCGGTAAACATACAAACCAAACTGCCCATGTTATGGACAAGAATGGCAACATCTGTACGGCAGAGCACGAGCAAGCAGCCAGATGGGCTCAACACTTCCAGGAAGTACTCAATCTCCCTGAGCCAGAACAACCCGCCAACATCACAACAACAGATAATATCCTGGACATCAACATCGACCCCCCTGACTCTGCTGAGGTTAAAGCTGCCATTCAGACCCTGAAGAGTGACAAAACATGTGGCATTGATGCTATCCATGCTGAGATGCTGAAGGCCGATATTCATACATCAACACGAGCGCTGACAGACCTCTTCCAAAACATTTGGAACAGTGACACCATCCCTGAAGACTGGTCTAAAGGTCTTATTGTCAAAATCCCTAAGAAGGGCAACATGAAGAACTGTGACAACTGGCGTGGAATCACACTCCTTTCAATTCCAAGCAAGGTGTTCTGCAGAGTCCTTCTCAACAGGATGGAGACAACCATTGACACCAGGCTTAGGCAGGAGCAAGCAGGCTTCAGGAAGGGACGAGGATGTATGGACCAAATCTTCGCACTGCCAAACATTATAGAGCAGTGCCACTTGAGTTTGTGGAAGACTTCACCTATCTGGGCAGCCTCATCAGTAAGGACAGTGGGGCATCAAAGGACATAAAGGCAAGGCTGGGAAAGGCTCAGGGTGCCTTTTCCCGACTCTGTTCCATCTGGAGATCAAAGCAATACAGCCTTAGAACAAAGATGCTTCTATACAACAGCAATGTAAAGTCTGTCCACCTGGTGCAGAACTGTGACACAGGAGCTGGAACAGATGAACCTGTCCTGGGGAGAGACGCAACATGCTGCCAGAGATCGGATGAAATGGAGAGCGCTCATTGAAGCCTTATGTCCCATAGGGGACGAAGAGGAGTAAGTAAGTAATTAAGTAAGTAAATATATATATACAGACTGAACAGCTGCCTGTAAATATCAAGCTCTGGCTACCGAATAAGAGACCTTCTTCAAACAGATGCACCTTACACAAAAGTTTCATATAAAAATTATTTTAATTAATTATCTTTTCACTAACTCAATATACACCATTAATGTCTACATTACATCATTATCTTTTCTTTAATGAAATATCAGAATGCTGTACTTTTTTTTTTTTTTAAACATACAAAAATTATATGACAAGAATTATTTACACACTCTCATCCAAATATACAGAAACATCGAAATATGCTCTCTCCCCACAGGCTGTGGAACCCTCAAACAACATCTGTCGGCTCAGTCTTACATGTTTCTACAGTGGGAACAAACAGGTGTTGGAAAAATCCCCATTCAGACATTCTTCATCATATTCTAGTGGTAACATGAAGACTGGTGAGTGACATCATCCTGGTGTGCAGCACCATGTTTGGCACACATAATAGTTGATTTCAAGTTTTATTTCATACAGGTACAATATTCTAGCTGGAAATCTTAACACTAATTAATAAATCAATAACTGAATATAGTGTGTACCACTAACTTGAAATATAACGTTTCAGGAAAATGACAAACATTTTTATACCATCCTGCTCCCTATCAGTTTAGGTTTGTCATCTTACCCACAGACTGTAAGTGCATGATGCTGATATGCACAAATAAGTGATACAGCAGTAGATCAGCTACAATACAACAAACTGAAGAAATACCTGAGGATTTCAATCAGATCATCTGCTAGAGGCAGGCAGCTTGTTGTCAAGGTGTAACTAACCAAAATGAAAGTGGGCGGGAATCTGGGTTTAGTCCATTGGGATAAATAGCAAGATTTGAGGGGCTCCTTGAAAGGTCAGGGGTCATGTCCATTGTTAAAGTCTGTGGTGTCTATAACTAACCATGGCCTCTTTAGGGGAGGGGTTAAGATCTAATCACCACGTCTCCATGGAAACCCCTGGATCAGTGAGGGAGAAGGAGGAGTCAGATCTTTCCGAGGACCTGCATGACAGCGATGGTGGTGCTTTGGCCGAAGATGAAAGCTCCGCAGAGCAAAGTCACCACTCCCCAGGCTGTGAGGACGACTCTGGACAGGAGACATGACAGAGAGAAATGTAACAACTGAAGCATTTCTCAGATCAGTCGGTAAAAACAATGCAGCAACCCTTTGTATATTAATTGAAAAAACGATCTATATATTAATCGATAAAAAATAATCGTTAGGGACAGCCCTAATCTGTATATAATTGCGTAACTGACCCTATTGCCTTGGCGGATGTCTGCACTCTCAGAGTGCTTTTCTAGTTCAGTATGTGACTGCATTGCTTCAATATCCAGTGCTTTTGTTTCTTTGATGCTTCTGTCACTGTCCTGTAATGTTTGATCCTGTCTGTCTTATTACTTTAAGTCAAGCAGACATTTCTACGACCGATACCTCCAAACCCAGCAACTCTCACCAAAACACTAAATAGTGCTACAGGTAAGAGAAATTATATATTTAAATTGATGACAGCCTTTTAGTCATGTGAACAATGATTTAGCTGAATATATACGAGGGAACAGTTTCTGTGTCAAGAGCGAATGCTTTTTGTCTTCTCTCCATGCTGCATGAAGTAAAGGCTTTGATTCATAACACTTGCTCTGTGTTTCCTCAGGGAATTGGCAACTCTCAACATGTAAGAATCAGAAACTGCTCTTACATATAACACCCTCTGTCCTTTGACCCTCGCAGCGGACAAGGACGAACTCCTCAAGAAACCATTTTAACAGGGGAAGAACGAAGAAAGCAGAGGAGGGACCACCCCCATCTCAGATATAAAGTGATTTTGCAACCACTAACACTAAAAGAAATCAGTGTCCTGTGAGGAGCTGCTACACAAAAACAACTGTACTGAGAGTTTGTTACAATAAATCATATTCAACACTGACTTATTTTCTACATGTATTCCTTGTACTCCTGAGTATTCATTTCGATTATCACACAGACGTATATTTACATTGCATTTTCATTTAAATTGAGTATTTTTTCTCACCTGGTTCTACATGACACCGGCTCAGACTGCATGGCAAACATCAGACAGAGTCCTGTCCAAACACATCACAGGGTTTAAGGGTTGCAACACATCTGGTTACAGATTCACATCATCGCTCAGAGTGTTAGCAGAGTGTTACCTGGGAAGATGAAGATGAAGAAGGCGCTGATCCCTCCGATGACACTGATGACCTTGCTGATGTCTGGTACAAACATGGCAATGAGCAGCGTCACCGTGATCCATAAGACTGTCAGCATGTAGCGGCTGCGGCTTTCAAAGTCCACAGCCACCACGGTGTCTCGTTTCCTCCGCCAGCTCAGCAGAGGGTCCTGGATCACTGACCTGACATGCGGGAATTAGTGCGTCTTTGATCAATAAGTATGACTAAAGACTGTCTTTATGCAGCCAAAACATTGTCTTCTGTTAACACTTTGGCTTAAGGTCAGAGGAATGTAGTGTAAATAAGACTCATGTCAGAAACTTTATTCTAAGAATTTCAGATGATTTTTGATCATTGAATTTAAGTGAAAAGTGAGAAAGATTGAGTCTTTTTGAAAGATCTAACTGAAGCGATATGAATTCACTGCGCCCCTGACCTGCCCAGCAGCAGAATGATGGGATAGATGGTGATGATGGAGATTCCAAACAGCAGCCTGGCGACAAGCATTAGAATGTCATCGCCGGTGTACGACATCAGAATGTCAGCCTTCACGTCCTTTCCAAATGTCATGTACCCATAAACCCCTGCAGCAGAACAAGGAGGAAGCTAAATACCAACATGAGCTCGCCAACTTTCTCATAACACTGCTGATATTTGTCAAGTAGGTTTAACATGTTTACCATCTTAGTTTGGCATGTTAGCATGATTTTTCATTTAGCTTTAAACAAAAAGTGCAGCTGAGGTTGATGTGAATATCATTACATTTTCAACCAAAGTACTCTGACCTGAGGAGTAAAGGAGAAAGAGTCACAGGATCACCTTAAATATTACAAGTCTTCCTGAGGTGGGAATAATGTCTGGCAAATTTCATTTAATAGTTGAGACATTTTTACTCAAAATGACAAATGTCAACCTCATGGTGGCGCAAAATTGAAAGTCAAGGGATCACCAAACTCATTACGACACTGAGTGTCTGTAGATCTACATAAAATTTGCAATCCATCCAACAGAGGTTGATTTATTTCACTTTGGACTGAAGCAGTGGACCAGCCAGTACTGCCAACGCTAGAGCAGATTAAAATTTGTTCAGAAGGACGAGGGAAATCCTGATCAGGTTTTTTTTGCCCCTGATCCCAATCAGAGTCTTTTACTATTGAGAATCTGCTGATATGCTTGACAATTGAATAGCTCTGCATTTCATTAGAAAACAGTTTTACAAAGTATAAAATAAGATACCTTCTCTAACATTTTTCCGGCTGCTGGCTTACGGAAAATTCTCTGTGCATGTTACTTTCGTGTAGCCTTAGTTTTTTTATGCTTGTGGTACTTTGTTTGCACATGTAGTAGTCATCAGCATTGCTGTCTGTCTCTGCTGCAGATGTTGCACTGGAAATGTGCAGAGAAAAACCTGGTGTTTTATAAACATGAAAAAGTGGGTAGAGGAAAGGGTGAAGTATAAGCTTGTCTGACCTGTGAGGGAGTAGATGACGAGACAGAAGATCATGGAGACCACAGAGATGAAGACCCAGTGAGAGAGCCGCTGGTTCTCCATGCTGCTGTAGATAGCGATGGACGCCTCGTGGCACTGAAGCAAACACACAGGCAAGGTGATTTCAGGCGATATCAACTTCTGGAATAAACTTCAGAGTGAGACTAAACACAGATCCAGTGTCACATCAAATAGGGAATGGTTGTTAGTCAGACAGATTGTGTGTCTCAGCCTTGGATTTCTCATCTGATTGGAGCTCACGGAGCAGGGTGAAGATCCAGAGGTCTTATTATCTCTGATCTCTCGGCCGCTGTGATGGAGTGAGGAGAGATAAGGAATCAAATGAAGGCTACGGGCTCCAAGCGGTACAATGGGGTGACTTAGACCATCACAGAGGTCACGATACAGACTCTTGTCCCCTCTTGATCCCAGCTGCCATCGCCCCGGTTTTAAATCTCACTTCCACCTTTCATGCCTTCCCCTCCTCCGCTCCTCTCTGGATCTCATCAGCTTTCTTTTCAACCCTTTGCAGCGCAATCACTCACCCTGAGGGAACGTGTCTCTGTGTGTGTTTGCGGGAGGACATGCATCAGTCCGCTCCTACTTTCACCTCCTTTTATTAGATCCCGCCAGCCTCCCTCAGGGGTTGCCTTGGCAACTAAGGAAGTAACACATCAGACTGTCTTGCTTTAGATTGACAGAATGATCTTTTTCCCCTATACTCGACCCTGCTATTAAATATGAAAGCTCACTCTGCAGAGGTCCCGCGGAGCACAGCGGCTCCAAGCTGCTGACCTTTACAACACTTCAACACACTCTCATGAGAAAGTCCAGCTGCTTAAGATTATTGAGAAAACCCAGTCTATCACTTCTGTATCACCTGCCATTGTTGCATCAGTGAAAAGCACTCCTTTACCTGAAGTGGTGTTGAGTCATACAGATAGTTTGGTTTTATTTTATTTAAATCTGCATACAATCCAACACAGTGGAGGTACATTCAATTATGTCTGTACTGCTGAAACACTGCAATAAAGCTAGGTTGACCACCTCACAGTCGTACACCTCAGACAACCAGTCAAGTTGCTGTTTAATTAATGCAAATTAATTTTGTGGGGTCAAAGGTCAAAGGCCACTGTCACCAAGATCAAATCAGCTCATCCTTAAGTCTAACTGGAAGTTTGTGCCAAGTTTGGAGCCAGACAAACAGACGGACCAACAAAAGGAAAACCTGAAAACATAGTTTCTCCCGCCACGTCTGTCTCCGTCTCTCTTACTGCGTTTCTGGAAAACAATGGCTGTGGATGAGAGACTGCAGACAGAGCAGATTGAGCAGATGAGATGCTGCAGTGATACTAAATGACACCAAAACATAAAAGCAGCACCCATAAAAGAACCATTAAAGTCTGAGCTTAATCATTTTTATAATCTAGGCTCCAGCCCTGCTTCATGCCAGCTTTCTATACCCATCCCTTTCATCGGCACCTCTGCAGCTCAACAATTAACAGTTTAGATTTTGTTTGTTTAATCTGTACACATGTTTGAAGTCCCACTGTGCTTGACTAGTTCTTGGCACAGTTGTTGTTGTTGTTTTCTCTCTGAAAGATTTTTCACTATTTCAAGTGTTCCTGTTCCCAACAGCTACAAACTAATTTTGCCTTCGATGGAGTTGTCGTACAAACTTGTTTGTAACTATTCAAGCATATCTAAGCCTTAGCAAAGAATTTAAGTTCTATTTACCAACATTGTCAAGCTGCTATAGACTCCTCTGCAATACCGCAGAACAGAGCTCTTGTTTTCCTGCTGTATTGTGAACAAACCATAAGGGAAGTGCTGTTTCTGGAAAGAGATGTAGTTGCTTTTATTTTTTTTAATGCAGCTTCTCATTTGTTTTGATCAGCGCAAATAAAATTCCATTTGCCTCCATTGTTTTGAGGTGTAGACAGAGAGCTTTAAGAAATCGAACAAATACTGTAAAACACAAACTATCTACCAGGCTAGGATTAAGAAAAATAGGCTTCCTGTCAATTAGGCGAACCATCCCTTTAATATCAAATAGTTATGGAAATTTCTTCATTTCTTGATGGGTAATCACTTTTTAATTTAGTCACAACCATGTTTTTGCAATTTTGCAGCCATACCTGAAGCATGCATTCATACATACATAAACCTTCCCACACACAGCTGCACACCCCGAAGCCTCCAGGCTTCCTACAGCATGACGCTCCAAACACATGTTAACCAGGATCTTACATGAATACATTTGAAATGATTGTACTCACTTGGAAACCAAAGCAGATGGTCGGGATGACGCTGAATGTGGAGGCCCAGGAGCTGATCCTGCACACACACAGGAAGAGACACACACGAGAGTCATTTTTCTGAAGTTATTATTAGGGCACCATTCATAATGCCGTGGCATTTAGAGACACTTCACCATAGAGTTCATCTGTCAATCACAGGCGCCTGGCTGACAAGAGCAGCCGAGGTAGTAAGTTAGTGAGCCAGACAGAAGAGTGTTAACAGTGACACCGGGGTTCAAGGACACAAGCCGGCACAACACTTCCATCTACTCTGTCTGTCCTATTGGCCTGATTCAAGCTGATTTATGGAGAAGATGCATGACACTCAGATTTCCTGGAGCAACCTCATTAGAGGAACTGTGGTCATTAACTGTATTCATGGCACAGAAAAGAAAAGTTTGACATTTTGGGAGGCACAGTTTTCTTTCTTGCAGAGAATTAAATCAGATGATCCACACTCCTCCATTAAATATGGAGATAAAGCCTTTTAGCTTAAACATATGGAACTTTTTACAACCTCTCTCACTGTGAGCAGCTGGCAGTTTACACTGAATATTTGTTATGTGAGTGTTCGTCACAACAAAGTCAGTCATGGCTTCCCAGCTGCGATGAGGAGCGCAGAAATTTTTCATAGTCTCTCTTTAATAAAAAAGGGTTATTTATGACGAAAAACATTTATATGACGTGGAATGAAGTGTATTTGATGAAACATTTCATTACTTTTTCTGATGAATGTTTCACATTGGATTATATGGATTTTTTTTAAAAATCCAACAATAATGCCAGCAGTTTCTGTCTATGATTTACAGTGTATATTTGACAGAAAACATACTTTTCAAACCTGGGGCAGGTTTTGGGGATTCAGGTGGTTTAACAGACAAATAAAATAACAAAAATATAACTGTACAAAACTGACAGCGAATGAGTTATAGCAGCCATCATTTACTACACTCCTGATGGAACCAATCTGTCTGCCAGTAGAGTAAAAAGATTGTTTGGAGCACTGGATCCCATTATATGTCCCACACACCCATACATACATACCCACTAGTGTAGAGAGGGGTGACGTGAACCAGAACAGAAGGCATAGTGTGGTATTTGATGATGATTGCTACGGTCAGGTAGGTTGCAGCCAGAGTGCCGAGAACGCTGTGAGAGGACAGGGACAAAGCACTGGATCAGACAGACCGACAGCGAGACATTTAAGTCAGAGTGCAATGGATGAGTGGGTGACTGCACCGCATGGGTCAGTACCTTTAATATGGTCACGTCAGCCAGTCATTTATACACATACACACATGTGCAAGGCTGTGTGACTGTAGCAAAGACTACTATCCTCAGCATAAACACAATCACAAGTCAGAAAATAAAACTTTTTTTGCCAAGAACTTTCAGGAAAACAAATGTATATATCAACTAGTATCATGTGGAAATATCTATACATTGTATTTCAACAATGTCATAAATAAATGTAATTTTTGTTCTATCTTGTTCTCGACCAAAGGCTTGGATGAATAAAAACATCTCCAACCAAATACAAAAACATAAGATTTGCAGCTTTTATACCAAATCTACACCAAAATGATCAAACTGATAAACAGTACTGCTATGTCGTTTTCTAAACCAGGTGTGTGAACAAACCACTGGACTGCCACATGTGACCCCTGACCTGATGTATTTCTGAATGCTGATCTCTTTGGGGATGGACAGCGGCAGGATGAGGAGGATGCAGAGCAGCACCAGGCCGAAGCGCTGGTCTGTGTAGAAGTGGTAAGGCATCTCTGACTCTGGCAAACCAGTTATCAGCTCATAGAGGGAGCCGCACACTGACAGGTAGACAGGAACACACAAGTCAAGAGTTAGAAACTGATTAGATTTGGTTTCTGACCAATAGCTCATTAACAAATCACTACCAAACAAGCAGGCAACTGTTCATCCATCAGCCACAATGTATGTGCTCTGTCATGGACACATGCAGCCACATCCACTAGTATTCGCTACCAATTTAGCTGCAAATGCTGTCAGCTAATTGACTGTCTGACATACTCTGTAAGTAGGATGTCTGATTTAAACCACGTCATGATTGATTTAGTGGCATGTGTCACGTAGCTTTGCTGTCCAGCAGTTGGTAGTGAGAGCAGCCAACTTTGAGTAGAAAAAAAAGGAGCCTTAAGTGAAACTTGATGCTGCAAAGAGTGTCCTGAATGTATTATGATCAGCCCATGGTTGTCGGCTGATGTCTCACATCTGTATATGTCTGTTTCCACTTCCACTCTTAAGTTTGTTGGGGTTTTTTTGGTTCGGTTCAGAACCCCGAACAAAAAAACCTTCTGGGTTTTTTACCTTGTGTATACACTTGTGTAAGCATGGACAAGGCAAAAGTCTGCCTTTTTTTCCCATATGTCAGCTATAATAGCTGACATTAGATAATGTGAGCGCTTGTTCCAGGGTTTGACGTAAACGTTACCCAGACAGGTTCTATGTGAAACTAACAGCGGAGAGAAACAGACTTCATTAAACAAACCGGCTGTGTGGTGCTGCCAGGCTTCACAGCGGGCTGTGGGCCCAGAACAGTGATGTTCTCTCCTCTCTCTGGGAGTCAGAGATGAGCGAGAGATGCTTTGCTGAAGCAAAACACAACATTTGAGATCTTTTATGTTTTCATGAGAAGCGCAAATATTTTTGGTTCAATATGAAACTGTGCTGGGATGGGAAACACTGAGCGACTGGTGTTAACATGAGTGTACTTTAGGGACTGTAAGCTATAACGTCCACGGTTTTATGTTTTTTTTCGACAGCAACTTGGCAGGCAGAGAATTTTCACCCATGCTTAGAACTGGCTACAGTCCCAGACATAAAGAATATTGAAAGAATAATTTTCTGATGATATAACCAACAAAAAAAGACAAATATCATTGCCCATTTCAACACAATCTCAATTTAATTATATGTAACTTGCACATTCTACAGACTCACACTTCTCCAGCTGGTCGTCCAGTATAACCAGGAAGGCCACGGAGATCATGAAGAGGTTGAAGACGAAGCAGATCTCACAGAGCTGACCGATGGCTGGCCCGCACACCTCCTTCACCACCGCCTGGTACGTGCACTGGCCACTGATAGACGAGGAGTAGCCCAGGATGATCAGACCACTGACCAGGAACACGAGGGAGACCTGAGGGGAGGAAGGGATGCAGGATGATGGAGCTCAGAGATACAGAGGTACACATGACAGACTTTAAAGGCAGGATATTTGATGCAGCCCACATTAAACAACACATTAAAAAACAGCGGATTTGCCCAAATCAGTCCCGGTGCAGTCTATTTATCTCAGTTATTAGTTAATAATAGTTAATTAGTTAAATAGTCATTTTGTGTTGGAATTGTAACAAAGATACATACAGAGTTTAACATTTTGCAGTTGGAAAAAATCAATTTGTCAGTGCTTTCAGGTGGACAAACGACAGTTTTCTAAATGACATCAAACCAAGTTTGGCTGTTCTGTACTGACATCCTGTTATATCATCTGCAGATCAGATTTACAGCTCTAGCTCTCCTTTAGCCCACGATCAACACTAAAGAACTCTGTCTTCCATTTAATGAAAAAAGGGTTTTGTAGAAAGGTTGTTTTGATATTAACTTGGAATTGCATTCACAACACATTCAAACTTTTTCAACCAATACTAATCCTGACGAGTGTATGGTCCCAAAATAATTTTCAGATCCTTCACATACTAAAGCTGGGACTTTAAGAAGAAAAGTGTAGGATTTAGGGCAACATATTGGCAGCAATGGAAGTGTTTTCATTAGTGTATAATCACCTGAAAATAAAAATCAGGTTTCTGTCAGCTTAGAATGAGCTGTTGTTGCACCACCATGTAAAAACAGAGAAACCAAACACTGGCTCTAAAGAGGGCCGTTCACGTGTTACGTGAAGGCCACTGTAGTTCTCCGACATGCTTGAAAAGGGCGGGGCAGGCTAAGGGCTATTCTGTTGGTTAAAATCCACAACTTCACCACTAGATACCCCGACACACAGGACAAAAGGGGAAATAAAGCAGCAACCTCAGGGGCTGAAAAGTGAAGCCAATGTAGAAGTGCCAAAAAGGTGCAGTTCATCAAATGGCCACATGGGGCTGTCTCCAAAAGGGAGCCAATCCTCACCCCTCTTACAGTTCTGCATAATCTAAGGCATGGTCATTTTGAGTAACAGGAGGCTGCCCTTACAGGAACCTCGTCGCTGTTTTCAGCCCGCCTCCGTTCACCCATGCTCACCCTATTTTGGATTAGCCAGGAGTTAGGAGTCTGGCACTGCCAACATATTTATACAGTCTATGGGGAAAGCTGCTTGGCCCCTCTATAATTTGGATAGGGAACAATTATTTATTTGTTTCACTATAATGCTTGTATTAGTGTTTATTTAACAAGGGACAATGCACAATATATTTATTGTGCCAGATATCGCCAAAAGTGAGTATAATTTGTGACCATCCTAAACGTTCCAGTCAAAACTTTTAAACCCTTTAAACTCTGACATAAGAGGTGTGCTAAGCAATTACCTCCACAGCCCAGGAGGTTACCCCCAATACCTGCTATGCATCACGATTGATGTCAGTGTCTTCTGGGTTAATATGCTGATATAGAACTGGGAGTTACTGAACTCTTAATGAGATGTGGAAGATAAAGTGTTTCCCCAGTAACAATAAGAAAACCAGCAACACAGCCAAAACAGAGAGAAGGAAAAACACTGGAGAGAAAGCATCCTTCAGGGTTATAGATCCCTGCTGAACGGATTTAAGGTCAATGTCTGGAATTAGTCTATGCAACATGGACATACAAATAAAAGCAAATATGCAAATTAGGTATATAGAATATCTGGGGAGAAAACACATGGGAGTGATGTTGGAAGAGTGTAAAAGAGCAGGCTTGAACACAAACTGGAAACGTCTATGATCCAATTAAGCTGTAAAGTTACTGTCAAGTGTCCAGTCAGATATTTGGGAGCACTGCAGTGTTGTGGAGACACCTGTCCTAATTAGGAAAGTGCAGAGAGAAACAAACTTCCGATTCAGGTTTTTGACCTCATTTAGCACCAATGACAATGTCCAGGATTTTTTACTAACTTTTTTTTCAGATTATAGGAAGGAAACTATGTCAGAGCTCTTTAAATGTGCACAATCACCTAGACAGACTTTTAATGCTGGCATTGTTTCAATACATTAAAAGTACTAATCTTAAATCATTGAGCAGTTCAGGGCATCATGCCAGATTAGGCTGTGGTGGATTAGTGAAGGGACTAAGATCCAAAACCGTATGGCCCATTTTCTCAATTATTTAAAAAGTATTTTCAATATTAGTTAATCCAGATATTTATTGAATTAATCATTTAATATTATATAAATAGTAAAAATGCTTAATAATAATGATTTTTCCATTTTTTGCCCAAATTATGCATCTATTAGCTAATTTTGTCTTAACAACCATGTTAAATTAAACAGTAGTCAGAGTTTCCCCAATAAAGATTGTTAGGCTCTGTGGCAATTATCATTTGACAAAGGTCTATGAAACACGTGCCAGTAGTGTAGTGGATGCAAACCTAGAGCCCCACCTTAAGGGTTCAAAACTAACCTTATTCATTATCCTCCCAGAACCGTGCAGAAATAAAAATTGTCCCAAAATGAATGTGGACCATACCAAATTTAAAATCTTAGTTTTACCTAAATCATTATAGTTAAAATCATCCCAATTTCAATTTAATTACTTAAACGCTGGTTATTTATTTTGATGTTAACAACACAGCTAAATTAAATTCAAATAAGCTGTGATGTGAAAAATCTTATTTTTAATGCATTTATAGTATGATGCAGATGGGTGCATAGTTTAGTTATACCAATCAATCAAAAAAAAGTTCTAGCGGGCACCAAACAGGACTAAAGGCTGAGTGAACATTGGATTTAGGCCTTCATTTTTCAAATGCTAATGTTGCTATGTGTACTTAGGCAACAATCTGCTAATGTGTTAGCAATGTTGACAATTTTTGGATTTGTGGAAGTGTCACCTTGTTTTGATGTTTTGCTGCCCCCTTGTGACTAAAAATCAACACATGCAGCTTCAAATGAAATATTGAAATTGTCTTTAAATCATGTATTAGCAGTTTAACTGGACAAACATTTTGTTTAAGGACAAGTTAATACTTCATTTCACATACAACTCCGGAATTGTAGGACATGACAAGGAAACAATGTGGGTGTAAAATCAAACAACCTACAAGCAATTAAAAAAATAAAGAGACAACATAGATGAAGAACAATGTATAAAAAAAGGACACACTTTGACCTTATTTTGTCCAAAGTCTGCAAGGTGACAAATAGAAAGAAAAGAGCAGCAAAGAAGCAGATGAGCTTAACTGAAAACTTTTCAAACATCAGATCAATGGAAACCCTCTGGGTGATTTATCCAAAAAGACAAAGTGGAAGATAGAAGTGAGGGCAGCCAGAGCAGGCAGTGACACCTGGAGAATAAAGGAATGACTTATACTTTTCTATTAAACTCTGGGACAGAGGCTTGGTCTATAGAGTTATATGAAAACAAGTAAAGAGGAATGCATGGTTTGCTTCTCAGATTGAGTTTTCCACCCGTCTAAGAAAAAACTCCAAAACTAGGGTGAAAAATGTCCCATATTCACATAGGAAATGGACCGAAAAAACCTGCAGGGATTTGTGAGGATTTTGAGAACTTTCAACACATGACTAAATTCAAGTCAATCTTCGGGGTTATAGTGGTGACCTTCTGAGGTGAAAAGGTTACGCACAATTAGTTCTGGTTTCAGCAGAAGGGGTGAAGAATTATGCTTAATATAAATCCCCATCAATGTTAATAGGGCAGTGGTGTGATTGACAGACAGGAAAAAAAAGGTGAGCAACAGCAGAAAAGTCGCACTGATAAAGTGAGTCTAAAACGTGCTGAGGTCAAGTCTCACATGGCCTCTCCCGTCAGGTGGAACAGATCACAATCTCCTCAATTAATCTCAGTGAACCTAAGCACCCAGTGAATAAGATGCATCTCCCCAATAACAAACTTCCAAAAAAGATAGATATAAAAAGTTAACTATATTTGATATATATAACCATTGAAAAGCAGTTTGGCTTCCTTGACTTTTGATATAACTGCCAGAGCCAATCGATGCAACAGAAACCTCACATTTTACGAGTAGAAACATCATCTTTTAATCTTGATTTTATATTTAAAAATGCCCACCAGCTCGACGGTGACTGCACTGCGGATGCCCCCGGCTCTCTCGAAGGCCCAGGGAAAGTTGAGGAGCCCGGCGCCCAAGGCGGATTTCAGCATGATGAAAATGGCCCCCATGGAGCCGAGCCGAGGCCCGGCGGCCACGTCCAGCGGGGGCTTGGCTGAGGCTGAGGCCAGCAGGCTGATACTCTCTCTGGCTAACTCCTCCATGCTTCAACCGACGGGAAACTCACGGTGGAGCACACTGATGCTCATACATACACCCACTCAAGCGGCCGGTCAGCTCCCGACCACTCCCCCCTAGCGCACGGTGCTGTGCTCTGTGGGCCGGGCCGCTCACTGAGCAAGGTGAGCAGGAGGGAGGAGGGAAGGGAGGGAGGGAGGAAGGAGGTCGAGGGATGGCTGCTGCTGCCTTCAGGTACTGCTCGGAAACTGTGGGAAAACCCTAACGGAGGCTTTCTATGCATCGTTTTTAGGACATTGAAAGCTTTTTCAGGACCCAATTGTGTTCCAAACATACAAAATATTGTAATGTTGGATTTATTATCTAAATGCAGCCATAAGAAATCAAAGACATTTGAATAAATAGTTCACTAGTATTATTTGCTTTGTTATTTTTATGACAAATTATCTAGAAGAGCCCCTTTTTCTTTATCCTTATCTCATGAATGGTCAACTCATGTCATTTAGTTAAGTGATGCTTTAAAACACAGAGCATTATTTTAACAAAATTCTTATATATTTTTTAAAAACTTCAGAAAACACTATGTTTAAAGTCTCATGAATTTTATGTTCTGTATTAATAATCTATATGATGCACTGTTTTATTAGAAATTCTATCAGAATCAGAATAGTATTTCACAAATTTCATTAATTACGCTATTTCAATTTCAGGTGTCATTCATATCTCCTGGCCTTTCTAATGGATGGATTTGTCACAAATTAAACACAATTTATGTACTGTAATCTATCTATAATGCAAGGAACGTCTGTGACTATGTGGCTCACGTATCTTGTTGACCGTAGCTCAATGACCGTATCGACCTGAAATTTGGGATATGGGTTGAGCATGACCCAATGGTGTGCATCCTGAAGACACCATTGAAGATTTTTGAATTCATATTTTTCGAAATATGATTATTTACGTAGGACGTGTTGCAGCAGTGCACTGTTTCCGAGGGGACCTTAAAGCGTGTGGCCCTCGGGCCGTGACATTGTGGGAATGTAGGCAGGAAGTCGGCCTTAATGCATGTAAACAGTCTGACCACTGATCTGTTCTTTTTACATTAGTGAGTCTGATGCATGCTATTTGACCATGTCCTTTCCATGTTCCATGTTTTTCTGTGACTATAATGGACATGATCAAGCGTCTGTTGCAAAAACAAGCCAGTCGTCATTCATTGAAAGCAGAAATACTGAGGGGGAGCTACGGGCGCACTGTAACTGTGTACACTACGCAAGCACATGTACACCTCTATGTAAATGAAACCTTCAAACACAACCTAATTTAGCCGTAATTGGCACACCTACCAGTATACAAATACATACTTCCTACAGGCACTGCACTAGTATTACAAATAATAGATTATGTCCCCCTCCTTGCCTCACAGTTGGCCATGCTTGCTGGAAAAGGGTGTGTGGCTCTGCTGCTGTCCACTTTAGATGATGTGGAACACAATGATTGGCTTAGTGACATCCAATTAAATTCAATCCAAGTTTGTGCATTTGGATGGAGTCAAATGACTGTAATTATAGATCTAGGAAAGATGTGAATACCAATGGGAGGAGAGGTTTCATAATAACAAAGCCTCTGTGAATGTTTTTAGGAATAAAAAGACTTCAACTATACATATTACTTTACTTTAGATTAAAAGCAACTCTTCGTGTCATAATCAGAAAATACATCATGCAATCATGATTAAACAATAATAAATTGCCCACTTACAATGTATGTCATTAATAAGTAATAATAAGTATGTAATTAATTTAAAGGGGGGCATGTAAAATGCCAAACGTGACTAATAGATGTATTGTGCCACAGTTAGCTTTCAATTATAATAATTTGGAAGCATATTTATATTCCATATATTATATGGATTATGTATTATTATTACTGATGCATTAATGTAAGCAGCTTTTTATTTTTTATTGATGTCAAAGCATTCATAATCATTTGAAATTGAGTATATTGTTTCATGTTAAATGGTGACCTGGGAAGTAACTAAAGCTGCCAGCTTAATGTATTGGAGTAAAAAGTAGAATATTTGCCTCTGAAATGTAGAGGAGTAGAAGTGTTACATATGTGGAAATACTCAAGAAAAGTACAAGTACCTCAAAATTGTACTTAGGTACAGTACTTGAGTAAATGTACATTACATTCCACCACTGGCTGAGAGGTAACACTTAAGTCCAGCATACATTATTGAACAGCATTAAACAAACTGGACAGGACACATACTGCAACTATATACAAAAAAATCTACACATATCATGTCAGCAAAAAAAGTCTATACTAAAAAACAAACTTCAAAAACCAGTAACATGTAGTCAAGCCTGGTTTTGCACATTTCTTTTCAGTAGCCAGTGTCTTGACTCTTAGATATCTTAAAAATATTGGCTGCGTATTGTGTTAAAATTCAGAAAATATTCACATATAATGAAGAGATGTATGGGGGGGTAGTGTGAATGTGTGGAGGTGTGTAAGTGTGTGTTAGGCTGCCTAGCTCACTGTCAAAGCTGCTGATGTCAGTAAGTGAGGGGGAAGAAAATGTGGGCAGCAGGAATGGGAAAGTTGCAGGAATGAAGGGAGTAGCATGAATAATACTGTAAGGTCCTCCATCCTCCGGACGTGACACTATTTGACTTAAAAAGTGAATGATGAATAAGACTATCACTGATAAGGAGAGATCAGTAGGAGGATCAGGAAGAGTTGAAAAGATATAAGAGGGTGTCAGAGGGAGAGGTGAGGTGGGGGACACATGACAACGTCTGTGTGTGGCCAGAATGTCTTGCTGCCAGGTTATCACATGCAGTTATGTCAGTGAAGGTCAGATGTAATAGGAATTTAGTCCCACATGGGAAAGGTTGTTATCATGAAAGTAATAAGGATCAGAATCATTGATGCCGTATTATGTTGGTGAAACAGATCTGATTACAGTGATGAAAACTTTAATCCACAAAAGGTTCAACAAACAGAATGACTTTTTTACATGACTCAAGCCTGTTTGGCCTGGAAAGATGAAGCAAGTGTCCAGTAGTAGGAACAAAGGGAGATATCAATTTGTAAATATCTTGCACAGAAAGGATTTTGTGTTACAAAAGCCAAAAACACATCAAGTTCATCCAAAAAATTACACCATTGTCACTTTATGTCACTCGTGAAATTGAGTTCCTGACTTTTAATTTCATGGATGAAAATGAAAAAGCAACACAAATCAATTTCCTGCAGTACAGTCGCAGGGTAACAGATTGTGCCCCGTAGGCTGAAGCCAGCTTTCTTACAGAAAGGAAGGATGTGGTCTGAATCAGGTAGAAATATGATGATTTGCTGCATAACCTTTCTGTTTATAATTTACAGGAACAGGAAGCAAAATTATTCTCACAAAGTCTCTTGAATATGAACTAGCCAAGACAGGTATGGAGATGCTGGGTAAGAAGAGTATAAATATGGGGGCTTTAAGTCATTGGGCTTTTTAATGGGTTTTCTGCCTGAAATACTGTCTGCGCTAAATACAAATAATTGGCCTCGTATTCTTTTAAAAACCCTTTGGCTACCAGAGCCACCAGACTTTGCTGCTAAAAGTTGAAGTGCATTCCGTAATGTGACTAGAATCATCTATAATTTTTAGCCAGATGTTTTGGATGTTACCATTCTTTTTTGAGAACCATATTAGAGTCTATGCTGCTGTGTGCTTTTCCTGCTCACACACCATCATCAGCTGTTTCCTAATTGATTGTGAGCTTTTCTGTCAGATTAATCAGATGCTGTCAGTTGATTCACTGTGCAATTTTGTTATATCATAATGTTTAATCTTTGGGCTTCAAATGATTTCTAGTTAAAAGGCCAAAGTCCAAGTGAAGCCACAAGTAATTTATCTTCGTATCAACATCTAAACGTAATTCATGACTCGAGTCTGACTCGATTCCAAGTCATGTGAACTTAAGTCACAGGTCCTTTTTAAAAAGTAGCACATTTAAATGTTGGCCCTGAAAAGACGATTGAGGGCTACAGAAGAGGACTGATGATAGGGCATGTGAGCAAGCATGGCAGCAGGGGAACTGGAGCCTTTCATGCGCACAGGCCTTAATGAATAAAGTGGATGGGGAGAGGTACAGGCTGGTAGGATATATGTTAAGGTAGGAACTGATGGATTGGAGGGTGGGGGTTCAGGCTTCAGCTCAGTGCCGCCACGGTGTCTCTTTCAACTGCCTGTCCAGTATGTGAGCAGGCGACATGATTGGCCCGACAGGAAGTCCTGGCATCTGGGAACCACGGAGGGAAAGAGGGCATGTGACCTCCACTCACCACCAGCTTTCCCAAATCTTGTTAGCACAGCTAGCTGGCTCAGGGTAATTTCCCAGTTTCCCAAGGCTCCAAGAGAGATTAGTTCTCCAGTGGGGCCGTCATCCAAGAGGACGGGTGACAGATTCACAGGCTGATCTAGCCTATTAGGCTAGGATAAGGAGCCAAAGCTCAGACCCCCGAGCACACCGACGCACATCACCTCTGATGAAATCAACCTGCATCACTGAATCCAGCCCAGAACCAATACTAAAACCTCAAGTGAGATGGAATTGGCCCATTCAGTCTTTAATTACCTCACAGAAAAATGCAATTATTCCTTCTGAAAAGACTGCCAAGGAAACGGACGACATGCATTTTTCTAACCTGCAGGATGGAAAGGTAGTAATGCCTTGGTTTTTTACGGTGACTGTAGCCGTTTTGTGGGCAGGTTACATCATACTATCAAGAGCATGAATAAACTGTAACCATGTTAGCAGAAGTCCACTTATTTCAGAAATTTTTTTGGAAGTGTTATGTTAAAAAATGCTAGTGAAGCATTCTCTTATTTATATTAAATATATATGGAATGGAATGTTTTTTATTGTCATTGTGCACAAGGCACAACGAAATTCAAACATACATATACATATACATTTCATATATATATGCATATATATATATATATATATATATATATATGAAATGTATATGTATATGTATGTTTGAATTTCGTTGTGAATAAATAATAATAATAAATATATATATTTATTCGCCCATTAGATTCCCGCTTCCGGCGTGACCCGGATGCACAACACCAGCTGGAATCTTCACGGTTTCTGTCCGTTTTCAGCAGCGGGGTGTCTCACCGGCGGCAGGACGGGACGGTGACGACATGAGGACGGTTTACGCGCGTTCACGCTGAAGT
>CAFUXE010000229.1:515116-529015 GCA_903364295.1 Serranus cabrilla | reverse complement strand
GGGATGTCAGAACTTGAAAAAAAGTCATACTATAGTTTGTCGATTTTTGTGAAAAATGGTCAAATTTTAAAATGTCTGAAGTGATGCTGGAAATTGAGCGTACGGAAATTCGCAAGTTGAAATGGAGAATTTGCAAGTTGAAATTCGACGTACGGAAATTCGCAAGTTGAAATTGAGCCATTGAAGTTCGCAAGTTGAAATTGAGCCATTGAAGTTCGCAAGTTGAAATTGAGCCATTGAAATTCACAAGTTGAAATGCACACAACCATTCACACACACTGAGTGCCTTACCTCAGGGGTAAGGCGGGAGTTGAACCCAGGTCTACTGCTCTCCAGTCAGAGTCCTATTCCTCTGGACCATCTGCCTGGCAGTGTACTGACAAGACTTGACAGAGAAAGAAGATCGGACTGAAGCTGCAGAAACTTTATCTTCATCAACCTGCAGTGAAACAAAATAAGCAGACGTCATACTGAAACACACTCACATAGAAATTAACTCAAACTGATGAACTGTCAAAGTCTCATTCTAATCTCAGTGATGCTCAGTTGTTATGAACAGATGTTGTAGCTCAGTTGGTACAGGAAAAGGTCTGTAATCAGAAGGTTGTGAGTTTGAATCCCACTTGATTTATTTTGTTCAAACTTTTTAAAAATGCACCATATTCGCAGGATAGCTTTATTAGAGTCTGTTGATGCGTGTCAGCGTGAAACTTTTTGAAAAAGGACAGAAAAACACCATATTATGACGTGTTTTGTCAAAAGTGGTCAACCTTTAAAATTCCTTAAAACCCCCAAAAATGCTTAAAATGTCCCAATTTCAGTGTGTTGATACATATTAGAGCATAATCTATCCAGAAATTACATAAAACACCATGTTGCGAAATGGCCAAATTTTCAAAAAGTCATACTATAGCATGTGGTTTTTTTTCACGAAAATTTTTAACTTTATCAAAAATGCACCAAATTTGCAGGATAGCTTCATTAGAGTCTGTTGATGCGTGTCAGGGTGAAACTTTTTGAAAATGGACAGAAAAATAACATATTCCGTAAAACGCCTAAAAATGCTTAAAATGTCCCAATTTCAGTGTGTTGATACATATTAGAGCATAATCTATCCAGAAATGACAGAAAAACACCATGTTGAAAAATGGCAAAATTTTCAAAAAGTCATACTATAGCATGTCGTTTTTTTTCCCCCCCAAATATTCAACTTTATCAAAAATGCACCAAATTCACAGGATAGCTTTATTAGATTCTGATGATGTGTGTCAGGGTGAAACTTTTTGAAAAAGGACAGAAAAACACCATTATTTTATGACGTGTTTTGTCAAAAGTGGTCAAACTTTAAAATTCCTTAAAACGCCCAAAAATGCTTAAAATGTCCCAATTTCAGTGTGTTGATACATATTAGAGCATAATCTATCCAGAAATTACAGAAAAACACCATTTATGGGACGTCCAAAATTTTCAAAAAGTCATACTATAGCATGTCGTTTTTTTCCCCGAAAAAGGTAAAAAACTTTAAAAATGCACCAAATTCGCAGGATTGTTTTATTACAGTCTGTTGACATGGTTCAGGGTGAAACCTTCTGATAAATGACAGAACAACACCATAGTTTGGGATGTTTTTGTCAAAAAAGGTCAAAAATGCTTAAAATGGCCCAATTACGGTCTGTTTCATACTGTGAGTAACAAGATGCAGTTTGACTTTACACACACGCCTTTTCATCAAAAGTTTTATCGCCATAACTTAAAAACACTTCTCTATTACTTATGACTTCATTCATACCGGTCTAATAATAATTCATCTTTCATACGCTCCCGTTAGCCTCGCAGGCAGTATAAGCTGTTAATAATGTAAGCTTAAAAACTATTTACGGTCAGCGCAGACACTGATACCTACTAATAATGACCAATATATAAATAAAATAAAACTAGACTTTTACTCACCAAACAAACTGGAGCATGGGATTCCTGTGCGGCAGTAGTACAGTTCACCACACAGCAAGCGATGATATTTCTCCGATGTGTGATGTAAAATTCTCCGACCGCCGGCAGGTAAAGTTAGCAATGAGTTAGCTGCGGGTAGCCCCGGCAGCTATAGCAGCTAGCAGACATCTAGAGGCGAGTGACCGACAGCTCCGACACCTGTCGCTCAAAGCGGAACATACTTGATTATGCAGAATTTCAAAAAAGTAAACCAGTGAGATATGAAAAAAAATCACCCCCCTCAGAGTTGTCATGGAGGGGGACCTTCACGTTTGAGAGTAGAGCCGTTTTTTGAACCAGGCTGTAAATAAGTGTTTTTATACCGTGAAGTTGGACATTTTTACATGAGGGTCAATGTAATTTGCTCCTTTCTGCAGCCTGCCCCTAGCGGTCAGTCAATGAAATGCAGTTTTCGCACTTCCGCATAGGCTTCACAGCTCCGTGAAGGAGGTTGCCTCTTGGTTGAGTCTTAAACTACGATAAAAAAATTTTTTATTTTAGGCAGCAGTGGGTTATGGCAACAAACAAAGAAACGACTCCTCAGTGGAAAACAACCATCATAGTCAGCACATCACTCCAGGTAGGGGTTAACAATATCTAGCTAGCTTAAAGCACTACCAACAAGACATAACAGGAGATGTGCGGTAAGACAAGGACACTGGTGAAATGTTACACCTTCAACTTTGCCTGACCTTTATCCGAACTAAGAGGCTGTTAATTTAATTATTTACCTTTGTTTTTACTAGAACCATGAAGCAAGCAGGATGCTGAGCTCGCAGCAGCACCGAATCAGATTTTCTGACAGTGTTGAGTCTGGATCCTTTATTTTCCCTCTGTCAGGTAAACCTGCCCTGAAACAAACCAAACTATCACTAACACCCATAGACTGTAAAGCGCCCTCTCAATTACGCTTTCCTTACCATGTTAAACCCATTCACTTTGCGTAGTAGTACTTTGCTATACTGCTAGTGGATACTTACCTGAACTTGAACACAAAATGGATGTTGTGAGCTTCACAGTAAACTAATAAAGCCATTTCCTGTTTTGTTCAATACATTTGACATTCTTAACTTGTATCGTTTTAACTTGAACTGCCTAGGTACTGCATTTCTGTTGGTTAATCCTCAACAACTCCCAGAGCATATTGAAGAATCTGGACTCCTTGATGGGATAAAAACATTTGTGCAAATCCACAGGAACAGCTTTCTACTTCTCTATGCCCCATTTAATGGGAAAAGGGAACTAGAAATGTTGTCAGTGATTCAACACAGGTAGATAAATGGCTGCGTAATGTTTTGTTTGTTTGTTTGTTTGTTTTTTTTACAAATTGAGCCACTTCCAAGGTCTTACCTGGACAAATGTCACCTGTTATTTTGCTTGAGTGATACTAATCTAAGAGGTATTCATTGTCATTATAATGTTTATATGTTTTTGTCTCTTTCAGATTCTTTGGCAGCAATCTTAGGATCCTTCCTGTTCGGAACAATGCTGAGATGGTCAAAGGAATGTTGACTATTGCCAAGGTAAAAATGGAGGCAGGGCACAAAAGTGATTTGGTAATTCTGGAAGAATTAGACATGCTGTTGTAACCTTGTGATACTGTGAAGTTAGCAGAGACTCATCTGTCTGCAGGCCACCAGTAAGCCCCATATTAACAGTATCCAGGACCGGATGTCTCTGGTTCGGGCTCACATCATTGAAAGCAGTCCTGTGTGGGAGATGCTACGAGACATTCTGTAAAGCTCAGCAAATGCTCCAGCATTATTTTTTTCTTAAAACACTTGTTTTATTTAAAGCTAACCAGTACAGGCCTTAATAGCTGAATATATAAAAAAACTTCTTAAAAGATGTGTTTTAATACATTAGCACAGTTTGTTCTACTTTAATAACTTTAGGAAGTTTATGCAATACATGTTTTTGTATTTGTCGAACATAGCAAAAAAATAAATAAAACAGTATTTAAAAAAAATAACCTAGAGGTCCAAAGTGACACTTGAGTACACTGATTCAGTTTGGGTTCTTCATCTTTTCCTCTGTGATCTCTTCAATCCGGACTATAAGACTCTCCATCAGGTCAAATGTCACCAAAGCACTCTGCAACACCTGCGGCACATGAGAGCAGTCAGTCCACGGGTCCTACAGAGGCCAAAATCAGAACAGGATAGGAAAGAAAGTGTCCATACCTGGTGCTGGACCTCTGGGGACATATTGGACACTTTCTCGTGTTTCACTGATATGCTTTTGACTAATCTGGTAGATCTGGCAGCATCTCTTGCTTCTGTGTGAGGAAAATAGAGATAGTGTGAAAACCGTTTATTGAGCCACATTTGTGCAAGGTTATTTCAGTGTTATTTGTGAAACAGATTAGCAGCTAATGCCTACCTTTTGCTTTTAGCTTTTGATCCTCCCGCAGTGCCTTCAGTTCAGCGGAATAATATCCTCTTGATATGCTGATACACACACGCAGCATTTTCAGGTAGTCGTCTTTGATCTTGCACAGCTTTTCCCACACATCTGTCTGAAGGTGGGAGGAGTAGATCATCAGCTTTGTGCATCAGCCAGGACGGCTGGCAGGACAGCAGTGAAAGTAAATTAGACTGACTTACAGTGCTCCTCAGTACTTTGTCTCTGATAAGAAGGTAGCGTAGAAGATTCAGACTCTCCATTATCCTGGATGAACAAAGACAGGGTATTGCTTAAAGGCTCAGTCTGGATGAAGTGTCCCAGTTCTCACAATTACAGGTTATTTGTCTTTAAATCTCCGCAGGAAATAGTGTGAAGGTTAGAAATGAGATTTGTCTGTAACTAATACGTAACGTATAATAATAATAGGCAGCCACAGATGCCTGTGACTTAAATGCAGATTATGTTATATCTGCCAGTGGGAGTCTTTCTATCAAATGAATAACAGGAGACAGACTTTAGCATGGGGTCATGGGAGTTGTTGTCCTTATTGTTTAACAACCACTATTGCCGATGGAAATCTATCCGAGTGACTCAAAAGGAAATATTGTTCACGGACGAGTTAATGTATTAAAATTGTATTAACATTACCTTTAGTCATGTTTATTCAAATAAAATAGCCACTAGTAAGGTTAGCTAATGTTAGTTAACTTGCTAACTTCCCATTAGATGAGTCGACTACCCATACAGCTACACTAGCTAACATTATGTAGCGAGTACAATCGTGGGGTCACCTGGTGCTGTTATCTGTGATCCAAACTCTCATTCTAAGTAGAACTTGCCATGGATATTGAGATATTTCAATAGTTCTCTTCTGGATAACTGTGTTGCTTAATGACATGCAATTAATAAAAATTTAAAAAAATGCTGTATTTGTGTTAATGAGTTTAATTCTGTGACGTATGATTTACTCTGTGACGTGTCATCTGGTGTTTCCTGTGTTTCCCTGGAAGTAAGAGCAACTAGAGGGGGTCTGGGTTACATGACGCCATTAAGAGGAAACCAAATGAAATAGAACATTATTTTCAATAAAATTGCAGATTTCTTTGGGTTTTTCTGGGACAATGCAAGTACACACTATGTATCACACAGGTGATTCATTTTAGACATTTTAGGGCAGAGTTGTGCATATTATACAAGAAGTTAATTGTGTTACAGATTTTTACTTCTTAATCGACATTAATCAAAATTTTAGTTGTAAATTCGGTTTTCCAACTATTTTATGTAGACCAAGCCATACCGGAGATACATGCAGCTTATGGAGCCTGTATCTCTTTTATATATATTGTTTGTGACTTACTAACAAATAAAGGCCCAAATGTGTTGGAATTGAAGAGCTTCTGGCTCTGTCTCAGATAGACTGACTGTCACTAAAAGACTGCTCCAGTAAATGTGTTATGTTATCCTAAATTAATTAATTATACCTAGTGCAGACTCAAAAATAAAAGCACTGTATTTGATAATTACCTGTCCATATTGTTCAGCAAATCAGTCTCAGCACCTTGTGGCAGGCACAACACCAGTCCCAACAACCCGAGAAACTCCTCTCCCAGGAACCACTTATTGGCATTACCCGGCTGGAGGAGAGGTAACAAAGATCAAGCAAAATCACCAGCTCAAACAGTAAGCAATCAGAAATAAATGTCAATTACAGAGGCATTAGTTATTGAACATAGAAGTACCTTTGTAAGCCCAAGTGTGTCATGTTTTATCTCACCTCCATGGAAAATTCCACTTGATTCCTGATGTTCTTTACTATGTAACTCTCTACTCCTGCATGGTTGCTGGTTTTCAACATGCACCTGCAACAGAAAGTATTACTATTGTTAACGGGCTTCAGATCAGGATCAAATTTATCTGCAGAGATTATTAAAGAGTACATCAAAGAAAAGAAGAACATAACTGAAATATAAACATATATGGTACTTTCTTCCTTCTCTGATTCTCTCACCTGAAGAACTTGTGCTTTGCTTCAGCGTCTAATTTATTGATGAAGACCTGTAAAAGCTGGAGTCCTGATTGTCTCTGGGGAAGCAGTGATTAAAAAAAAAAAAAAACACACTTGTGTGTTAAACAGATGTAATATACCACACATGTAGAATACATTTCTCTGATCGAGCATGATTGTATACTCACCAAATGCTGCATCGGGCAGTCAGTTAGGACTTGCCTCAGGTTCTGTGAATTTCAGCACATCAGTCAATATAATTGCAGTCACATTTACAATTTATTTAAAAAATGAATGCTATGCCTAAACCTGTTTAAACCCTCTGAACAGGAATGAATTGTATGTTGTTGTTTTTAAATCTCCAAAAATACACCATTCATATGAAGAAAGAAACTCTAAAAACGGGCAGTATCATCGAAATTTTATCTTTACGACGGTCCGAGAGCAAATCCTAGGTTACAAAAGTTTCCATTAAAAAAAAGCAAACAAAAACAAAGTTTAAAATTGTGATATTTCTGTCAAAATTACTTAGTTCTATGTGTCTCATTTAAAATGTTGCAAAATACAGTTTGAAATAACTAGATACTGTTTAAAACAGTACATTTAGAGCTCCTCCTCCTGTATTGCATTTGGAGACCTTTTTTTTCTTAAAATTTTCAAAATCCATTTTATTCCAATTTAATAAAAATAGTTTATCAGAGAAATTCAACTTGCAATTTTTTTTCTTTTTTATGATTTATGTCATTATAACTGTGTTTTTCTGCACAAAATACATTTTTGTTTAGTTGTTCAGCACGTGGCTGTGCTGTTTCCATAGAGGTGCCGGACTTAAATATTGCAGTGAAGTATAAGGCCACAGTGAGTAGAGTGTAAAAAAAAAACACAGTAAAATGGCTTGGAGTTCAGAGAGTTGGTCAACCAGTTAAAGTCACAAGTGTGTCAAAAGGTAGCTGCTCAGTGATTCTTCTTACCTGTGGTACACTATAGAAGCTCTTCAGTTCCAGTAGACTCACTGGAAGGCTGTTGTCCTGCACACTCTCCAAGCTTTTTGCATACAGTGCCTGAGTTAAAATACACAATTATGCACACAAAAATGACCTCAATTTTATGCTTTCATACTTTGTCTGATCACATCTCAAAGACTGTTTCTGCACAGTGATGTGGCCTTACCAGTCCTTTGAGCAAGTGCGATTCCTTTTTGCTGTCAAAGAAACAAGATTACACTTAGAAATCAATCATTTTAAAACAGGAATTCTGTTCTGTTCTGTTCATATTGTACTGACTACATACCTGCTGAGTAGCTGATTGATGTATTCCATGTTGCACTGAAGAACAAATACAGGACTGCAACAGCAGGAAACAGTGAAGTGTAAGTAGTTGGTGAAAGGACAGTGAAGTGAGCACTGTGTGTCAGTGAATGTACATCTTCAGACTCATTCATGGCTTTTTAGTCTTTCACCTGAATACTGCTGGAAAACTGTCGATGTTGATGAGCTGGACGAACAGTAGATAAGCCAGACAGGCTCTAGACTCCTTTGACTGACAGTTGTTCATCTGAGTGCTTTTCTTCAGAGGACTGAAGAACAGGAGCTCTGACAGAGACTCTTGGATTGCAGGCAGTGTGACCTGCAGTAATGCACGGTGATATTGTTTAAGCAACAAAGTCATACTGAAACACAATCCATTGTTCAACTGCTGGAAGACAAACCTGCTCTTACCATTATTTCTGTTGCAAAGTGCCACAGTGGTGATTTTCTGTTCCGGTTCAGTTCAGCCTCGAGCAGCGGCTCCCTCAAGCTCCTCATACAGCTGCAGAAAATCATAAACAAGACTTTTAGGATTGTTGTCATCAGTGTTTCTTTTATGTGACTCTTAGTTTAACCTCAAAGTTAACCAGTTTTGTTGTTTGCTTTAAATCTTTACTACAGCTAGATGGAAAACGAAAAAGCATATTTTCTCATGAAATAAGTTTAAAATTGTAAACAAAACTACTCAGATTTAGTTAAATATCATGGTTTGTGTAGTGGCAATGCAACTACCAAACTTGAGGGAATCTGAAGTCATTTCCAACTCATGGCGGTGTGAAAAATGAGGTCCTCCATGGGAATGAGTTTAACACTTTATTTAACTTTGATTCTTTAAAAAACACCTACAAAAAGCAGGGTGCCAACAGACTTAAACTAGCTTGTACAAAGAACAAAAATAGTAAGACTGTGACCCAAAACTCATTCAGCCATCACACACACACACAGACACGGTTGAAAAACTGTGTGGCTTCCCTGATCCTGATTCCCTGCCGCTCATCAGCTGTGTCTCCCTCTTCTAACCTTAGTGTGACTGATTAACCACCCATGCTCACCTGTGTTCAAGTAACCCATAGCAACCATAGTGCCTCGCCACTGACACACCCACATTCATTCATATACACACACAGATCCAAACAGTTTGGGTTCGAATAAGTTTGTTGCATAACCTAAGTTTTGTATGTATGTTAAGTAGGTTATGTAAGTTAACTTAAGTACAAAAGTTAAAAGAAATTGATGTTGACTTTTTGGTTAAAATTGGACACCAACATGAACTTGCACGGACTTTGATTAGAAGCATTTGAGTTACATCAACAATTAACATAAACTGTGAGGGAATACCCGTCCCTTAAAATAGAGACAATGCAATTATAGCTGCTATGGAAATGGTAATTTTAGATGAATGAACTTAGATAAAATAAAATAGAAGTATAAAATAAATAATAACGCTAAATACAGCACAGAGGAAAATGGTGAAAAATATAAAATAATCATTTAACATCCTATTGTTCTGCCTTTAACCAAACACAGAGAGAGAAACCTACTACTTGAGAAGCTCAGCCCTTAGCATCTCGTCCTCAGATTTCTTCTTCACCTCCTCTATGAATGGCTTTGTAAACAGAGCCAAGGCGCTGCAGCAGCGACACAGACCGTGCTCGTCAGCCTCCTCCTGCTGCTGGGTGTAAGGCACAGGCAGCCGGGACAGCTGCTTCTGCAGGGCGGTCAGAGCCGAGCCCACGCAGGCTGCCCTCCCGTCATCCAGCTGAAGCAGCACTTTTAAAGACACAAGCTTGTAGTTAGCATGAATGTACAGCAGAGGGAGCCAAGATCTTTATTTTTAAACAACAACAAAAAACTGACTTTGCCTTATTTCAAGTAAAACATTCATAAGTACACAGACTGTTTAGAGAGGAATTTCAACTCTATACACTTTAATAAAACACCTCTTCCCTGTACCTAATAAAGTGGCAGATGTTCCTAGACATATTTGTTGTGCATATTTTGTAGAAAGGTGGGAGATATTAACAGTTAATATAAATGTATAAATAACTTTTTCTAAAGGGAAAAAAACAACACTATAGCTTGTTTGTAGGAGCAGCTTGTTACAACCCATATTCAGGTTTATCATTAGTAATGATGACAGCGAGTCGGGTAACGTAGGAGTGTCTAAGTAGATCTATCTGTCTATCTTTTGGTACCAAAACTACTTGGTTGGATTTAGGCACAATGAGTACTTGTTTAGGGTTAGGGACAAAAAACTACAGATATCGGGCGCTAATTTATATGGCCAACTCCACTGTGATTGTCAAACATAGACAAATTTATGCAGGCGAAAGAGGGTTAATAAAACTTTTGCTTCTGGTGGCAAAGCAAATTTGGATCTTCACATGCATCACATGGAGTTCAACTGTGCCTCAACCAATAACAAAAAGACCCCACTTGGATGTCAAACAGACTAGAAACCAGCTACTAACATTCATATTTTCACTGCCCACATATCGCCTCGGCACGCGATGAATGTACTTTACACATGGTGGTTTTATTAGTATTATTAGTTTTGGCACAATGCCTAATTTTTTAAAAAGACACCGTAAAACAACGTAAAACTTTTCTTATAAGTGATGCAAGAGGCTTGTTAGTTCTACTGGGTTGAGGACGTGATGCGTTGTGTTACCTGTTTGAAGATGTGGGACAACAGTAAGGATGGTCTCAGAAATGGCCCCTGGATCAATGTCTTCAATGACTTGAAGCAAGCTATGCATGAGTTCATTTGGGCTGCAAGTCTGGATAACAGAACACACATTAAATCTTAAGTATAGGAAGCATGTGTCATTGTATAAAGGAACTGTTTGTACCTACCCGGGTCAGATGTGTGATGGCAGCCTGACAGTGTTCAAGACTGTCCTCTTTCCTAACAGCTTCATTTATAAGAGGTGCCATGAGAACAGAACCCATAGACTTCACAATCCCCTAAGTGTAAGAGAAAACCGTCATTATAGTTATTATACTTATACAAAAAGTTGCCTGGAAAATATTATATCCTTTTGTACAAGGGTAAATACGAATGTCCTAAAAAGAAAATCCTAATTTAAACCAGGGAAAAATAAATATGACACAGTAATTTTCTGAAAGTAAATATTCCGATTTATTTAATTGTAATTTGTCTTTCACAGTTTTGCACATTTAGCTGAACTGAGGTGCAATGACTGAAAGACTCTAGGCTATAGAAGTAATTAATGATAATTTATCAATTAGAAATGTACACAGAGTCACATATATTTACATCATAGACATGCAGTTTTTATTGGCAGGTGCTCTGGTTTTAAAACGTGTCCAAGTTGTATTCTCTGTGTCCATGTTCAGAGCCAGGGATTTCTCATCTGACAATCAATCATTTGAACCCCTTGAGATTGTTTTGCCCTCAGAAAGAGGAAGGAGTAAGAAATGACACATGCTTCTAAAAGTACGCTGCACACAACTGCATGGAGCGTGGAGAGATGGGACAACCAAGGGCACTTAGAGGAGCGCCGTATTGAAGAGGGTTATCAGTGGAGCGAGAAATCTGACTGAATATCTGCTTGTTTCCTCCCCGCACCTCCGGGTCAGAGGCCAGCAGGCGCAGAGTAGTGGCTGCATGTTAATGTTTAGCGTAGTTTGGTAGCAGGGAAGTGGCTGCTGCTGTTCGCTTCAGTAGCTGCTTTATGTGGCTGTTGTTGTTCCGGAGGCTGCAGTGTGACTGTATATGTGCTTTTAGTGCTGTATGACAGATTAACACTGACGGTGTCACTTCATACAGTGGTGGTGGTGGTGGAGGAGAAATACCTGGTTTTTCTTATCCTGGAGGAACTTCAGTAGTTGTGCACTGTTCCTCTCTGTCAGACAGGCACATCCCAAGTTCTTGAACTGCTGGTAGTCCTCTGGATTCAAATCTTCTTCTGCAGTATTTTTCTAAATGCAAGATGGAGGCAGAGCAGATTTTTATTCTCAGCAGATGATAAGTAAAGCCTTTATTGATTCCCAAAAGAGAAATGACAGATAACTAGACAAAAATGTATATAAAAGTAGTATAATTACAAGTAGAAATATGAAGGATACAATGAAAAATGACATGATGAGACTAGCAGCAAGTCTAATATTATCTTCCCGAGGATAATATTAAGCAATGGTACTTAGATTGGATTCATTTACAGCTCGGATTTGAAAAAAGTTGGGACATCGTCTAAACCTCAATAAAACAGAATGGGACAATTTGCAGATGCTTTCTGACTTGTTTTTAATTGAAAAGAAAGAGGAAGGCGATATATTTAATGTTCAAATTGATAAACTTGTTTTTTTTGTAGATATACAAAAATCTTTTTCCATATATATATTGCCTAATAGACCATAAGAAACAACTATTTGATTCAACTGAGTGTAGTTAGTTAGTTGAGATTATTTTGCTGATGTTTTTTTATTATGTGTGATGATAGATGTACACTTTCATGTATCAAAGTGGGTATGTCATTTGATTGATTTCTCAATACTGCAAGTTCCCTTCACTTGAATCTCACCCCCTACAGCATCACTATGATATGGTGGATAGTAAGTATGATTGTCTTTGTTAAATTCTATGACAGTGACAGGATATCGTTGACTTACCCATCTCTGGATTATGGAATTCATCTGATCTTCATTCATCTTCAGCGTGTCCTGAGCACCTGCAGCAATCCTATTATCAATACGTCTGCACTCAATGTTCCACAATGGACGCTTGGCAGAACTACAATCAGCACCGGTATCAAAATGTCCAAATGTGTAGCTCTCCTGCTGTCTTGAGGCAGAGAGGGATTCAGTCTGTAAGGAACCCCAACATAAACCTCTTATCTCCCTTTGTGCTTGACGTGTAATAGGATTAAACCAGAGCACTTGTGTGTGGTTATAGGAAATGTGGAAGTGTCTGGAAGGATCCAGTGGAAAATAAATAGTGCAGAGGTGGTCACACATTGGAAAACACCTTATATATTTTACACCTGGGACCCGTCTGGAAATACTTAGGAAATTCAGTGAAAGTCCACTGCAGTGTTTGTGAGCACGCAGCATTATCCACCCACACGTCCACTCACTGAATATTTGCCTAATTTCCAGCACTGTAGGTGGGATATGCCACTAAACAACCAGTGATCAAAAAAACTATTCATATGCATTTTTATCTTGCTGTTAGAATTACTGTTACTGTTACTTATTATCATTATTATTATTATCATTATTATTAATAATAATAAAAAGAAGAAGAAATACAACATTTTCCTTAACTGCATGTCACCTTTCAGCACTCACCTCAGCAACAAAGCTGTCTCCACTGCCCCTGCATGCTGCCCCGGCCTCTGACTCACTCTCAACCACCTATAGATATCAGGAGAAATGGGGATGCATTGAGCACTTGTTCATACCAGAGAGGATAGAAGCAGAGATCTTTGTTCACACTGTATTGTTTTTCTCTAATAGAACATTTAACATAGAAATACAACCATCAATAAAAAATACAATCACAAGAATTTTAGAAATAGAATGGCTGTTCTCGTAGGTTCTTCCTTTTTAACCCTAGCTCGAGCAATCAGATGTAAAATTGATTCTTTGGGTGGGTGCAGTCACAGTGGATTAATGGCCAAATTAGTGCAAATGCTCAGGGCAATGAAAACGGGCAGGAGATAAAATAATGACATGCTTGCTGCACAGTTGCAGAGGTGTTTGTCGCCATTCTGTGCTTTCCATGACATTTCGCGTGTGTCTGTTCTGCATTTAGACATGTCTAACTGTACTAGCATTGCTTAACAAAACTGCTAGTGTGATATTGCTGATCTAGCTCGTATTTGGTTGCTAGTACGCTATGCTAATGTTATTGCTAATACAGAGAATGTCTCATAAGGGACCCAACGTTCTACCAGAAACGCTGGCTGTGTTGGAAGAACGCACTTTTGCTGTTAGGCCACTCACGGGAAAACTTGGATGACTTTGACTTACTTTGTCCTTATATCCATCTCAACATCGGCTTGCCTAGGACGATCTGAATGTTTTGAAAATGCCTCGTCTCCTCATGCTGCTGCTGCCGTGTTAAAAAAAAAAAAACAGAAGTAAAACGCGGAGTGGATTTCTGTAGATATGGGCAATCCCCTACTCATGAAGTGGAACAGATTTGATTGTGAAGCAATGAAAATA
>CAFUXE010000229.1:440518-476757 GCA_903364295.1 Serranus cabrilla | reverse complement strand
AGACCAGACCATGCAGCTTGAGAATCGTTCACACACCCCAATAAACTAGAAACACAAAAGTTTGGGAGTTTAATTGAAACATGAACAAGGGAAGCCAGAACAATAAAGATAAAGGAGTTGCAGTGAGATGGGTCAAGCAGCATGTGAGTTTTCCAGCGCTTTGAGTAAAAATAAATGCATAAAAACGGAGTGGTTGGTAGGTGTTGGTGAACTGAGAGTTGTGCCTACTTTTTCATCTTCTTTGCGTTGTATTTAACTTGATATGCAGTCTGGATGACCTTATCGGGGCCACTGTCAAGCTGGTGTGGGATGATCCTCTGAAAGTGCTGGAGCAATGGAAGGAAACAGAGGTAGGATAAGTGCCACACACCTGTAAACCAGTTACTTTCAAACAACCATGCATGTCTTTCTCAGGTGTTTCTCTGACCTCAAAGCACTACATCAAACGTCAGCATGCACACAGCACAGCTTGGGAGGACACATGTATCAATTATCTGGGTGTGGTGGAGGTTCCTCCCTTGAGGGCGCTGCACATTTAAGTTCAGAAATATGAGCTGCCTGAATGACCAGTTATGTGGAGGTCACAGTGATTTACCTGTAACATTCCCTCCATGTCAAGCTGGATGAGTTCAGTCTGGTTCATCTGAAGAATGGCCAGTCCCACACGGAAAACTATCTCCAGACCCTGAAGAGAGAGATCCAGTAATCAGTCATGGCTCATCTTTTAAAAGAAAAAAAAATCTGTTTGCAGTGAAATATTTTTGAAAGGAGATTTGAGAGAATTGAAGATTTGTTTTAAAAAGTTCTCTGAGGAGTGGGAAACAACTAATAGAGTAACTATTAAATGTGAACTGTGGTGTTTTAGTTTTCTCCAACAGGTGGTGCTAATGGATCACCTTTCCATGACAGCTAACTTTATAAAGGTTTCACAATTTCAATTTTTGAAATCAAAAGCAGGATCGGAAAAAAAGTGTCAAAACTTTACCATACAGAATTAATATGACACATTACAGAAAAATTAATAATAGCTGACAGGGCATGATCTGATAATCTGTTGATGATGATAGTGTAACAATGGCATCGGCTTTCAGTGCTGACAAAAAAAAACATTGTGTGTTTCTTCACAGCACCTAACTCGAATAAACAGAAAAATGTACGTTGCTTTGTTTGGTGTCAGTAATGGGCACACTGCTTCTGTTGATGTATTGGTGTTTCAGAAAGTTAAAAAAAAAAAAAAAAAAAACTAATTCACACATTGTTTTGCAAGCAGAGAAATCACATTAATTGGATTATATTCATAGGAAGAATAAAGCATCCTTTCCCGCATCGCTTATACATGAAGAAATCCCACTACTAACTGAGATAAATTACTTTATTCTTGTGTTGCTGGATAAATAATCCTGACAGTGTCCCTGCACTCATGTGGAACAGGCCCTCTGAGATAGTTAAGTCATCCAAAAAACTGAGGAATTCACACAAACAGCTAAATTTAGAACAGTATGGTCAGAAGTGAAGCACTTTATTTGTACAAAATAACTAAATAGTTTATCTCATTACTATACTAAAACAATGCTCTGTTGTGTTACATCAAATTCAATGATTTGTTATTTTGTTATATTTTCTCATTGATTTGATGAAATTCTTTTTATCCACCACATGATTCTTTCTCCTCACAAAAAGACTCACAGACGAAGCCCTGGGAGTATTTTTTGTCAAGACTGAACACGAGAGTAAACTGAAAGCTAAATATAAAAAGACAGTAATTGTTTACAGACTGCTTTATCTAAGCAGATATCCTGAGAAGTTGCAGTTCCATTCAACTGACCTCACACATGAAGATGTCAAAGATCCTTGTGGCGACTGGCAGAGGGAAGGAGGTGAGGAAGATGGTGAGGAACCAGGAGGAGGCATACATGGAAGTGTGAAAACTCTGAGCCTGGAAATGCATATGCAGCTCCGGGAGTTGCTCCTGCGAGGCAAACATGATATTTGATTGACAACGTTGCCACTGGACATGACTACATTTTGTTATCGGCCCTCGCCGCAGTTCTATAGCAAAGTATGAGGTTTGTACCTGGATCATACACTCAAACTGGTACATGCAGAGTCCCAGCTCTGCCATACTGGGTTTGAAGAGCTCTCGTAATCTGTAGTCTTGCATCAACTTCACGAACACACAGAAAGCCTCCTCTTCTGGCATCTACAAAAATAACAGGATGAAATTAAACCTCAAATCTGTCTTATTCACCAAAACATGTGAAACTATTTGCTGGAAGCTGGCGAATCAGGGTGAAGACTGGATTATTACCTGCATGAGTAGCAGTCCTACAATGAATGCACTCCCTTGACAATAGCCAACCTCTCGGTCTACCAGAGAATATGCCTGAGGAAACAGATTAGCCTCAGATGAATCTCAAGTATCTTTTATGGAGCCAAAGAAGATTATGCATGCAGTATATAGTGTCAAAGCTCCTTTCCATTTATACAAAATAATTCAGTAATATTCAAGTACTTTTATGCAGATAAATCAGATGATAAACATGATAAGGGATTGTATTTTAAGAGTGGAGCTATATCAACAATAAGCAATGTAAAGAGGATATTGGATATTAATTGACAAAAATAAAACAAATGATTATGTACTAAATAAAGGAGACAAATAATCAATATAAATTTAAGAATAGGAGCATAGTCTTGTTGTTTCCCTGTCCCCAACATTCCTCTCACTCATGATTTGATTCCATGAAATGAAACAGTGTATGAGTATGTAGAGTATATGCTAAAGCTCAGGGACTTCTATGGATAAGGCATGATATGAGGGGCTGCCAAACTGAATTGTGGGAGTCGGTCATTTAAGACATATCTTATCCTTTAGCTTTGGATTTATTCTAAGTGGTGGTTGTACAAACATCATTTTGGATTAACTCTACTCACAGTTTCTACCATGAAACTACTGTAAAAGCAAAAGCCCATTTTCTGCCATCTGTGCACATGATTATCAGTTTATCTGCATACAATTTAGGTTCTAAACACAAAGTGAGACCCACCTTCATTACATTGAAGAGCACCTCCTGGCCCAAGCTGTCTTTCTCCTTGAAGAATTCGTGTTCGGGATAAGTACGGGCGATGTCTCTGCGAATCAGCTTTTCACAGGGAGACGTCATCTTCAGGAGTTCTGAGTACTGATCCTTGATTGGCATGTTTTGGGCATTGCACAACAGCTGCCACACTATTGCTCGAAAGTGGTGAGGAATCCCTTTTCTGACAAGGTCCTGTTGAAAAATGAAAGAGCACATACTTAAATACAAAAACGATATTAAATATTTTAAATACATTAATGGGGAATTTAAACAGACATCTGGGGACTGTCTGTTCATTTTTTAATGAAGAATAAGAGAGTAAGAAAACAAGTCGTCATATTTTGGAGAAAAAGAAAAGGCACTTGTATTTCTAACAAGAGAAAACAGCCATGGGCACGTTTTGTACTCTACCATTTCTTTTCCCATTTAAGCACAGGGGCCAATTCATAATAATAGCATTTCCACAGACAAATATAATCCTGTCAGTTAGATACTTTGTAGTGCGATTTGTTTCCATTTATTATGGACACTACAATTTGATTAAGCAATTTCCTGCTGACAGGGAACGCTGGTCTTTCCTGCTGTGATGGGATCATGTGTGCTTGTGTATGTGTGTGCATCTGGTCAGTGCAGGGTGCATCTGGAGCAGAGGTCCACCCACACAGGCTTCCAGCAGGGGGTCCCTCTTCCCTCTCAGAGGTCAGTCAACACAAACCGAGCTTTGTACTGGAACAATGCACCATCTCATATCTTGACTGTGTCTTAACGAAAGCTGCATTCTGCTGTATTCCCTGTAATGCTTCGTGACAAGCTCCAACAGAGATATCATCAAAATCATCAACTATTTCAATGTGTGCAATCTTCAGTCCTTATTTGGTGAAGCAGATGTGCAGGAAAAAAATACATTTACCGGTACATTTCACCAGATATCCGACAAACTCTCTTCAGCAGTAATGGGTCTCAATAAAAGAAAGAAAGAAGGATTGAAAACATGAACGCATCAGAGGTTTTGCTGACAAGGACAGAATAGTTAACGTCTCTGCCTTTACGCAACAGAAACTGGGTTTCTTTGTCAGCCAAGGGGAAGAAAACATACATTTTGTGGAGGCCTCAGCAGTTATGATTAACATCCCAGACTAGTTGCAGCCATCTGGTCATTACTACTTCTGTTAAATTACATAATAACACCCATGCATGTTCACAGGCCCTCGCAGCACTTCCCCATTTACACACGCAGAGGCAAGAAAAACAGAAACCCTGCCCAAGCAGAAGATGTTCCATCTCATTTTCAAGTCTGAAACTTTATCAACAAGTTCATGCATCATAAACTACATGTCCACAATTGTTTTTTTAATGTTAAAACAAATTATGAGTGATGATGCAGATACGAGTGTCACTGTGACTGTTGAGCTGCTGAGCTGCGATTTCAAAGCTGAACAATGAATGGACCAAAAGCAAGTTCCCTGATAGAGTAGAGGAATCACACAGGGATGGTTTGACAGAGGACAACAATACTGTATTTCAAATGTGATTATGTTCTTATTGAGGACTTTTATAGGCTACAAACAAAAAACAACAAATGGAACATCTGAGATTAAAAACAACAGGCTTACAGGCTTTCATCATGGAAGCTTTAAGGTTCCTTCATTTCTAGTGTCACAGGTTTTAGGGTTAACAGAATGCCCCTTCCTGCTCTGTATTTGCAACTTCACACTGCCCAAATCATGTTACTTGCAAGCAGCTGTATTGGTGAGATCACAAGACCTTGCGAGAATGACAAGAAAAAAAACCCAGACATAATCAATAAACCCTATGATGGAATGAATAGCAATTTGATGTATTTTGATATTTTTCTTGGATGGTCTGAAAAGTTCCCCAAGTTGGCAACATTGTTTGTTTGGCTTTGACTGTTACTGTCTCAGCCACTGTGTGTGTGTGAGTGACATGACATCATCGTGCAGTATTTGTGTGCAAACTTGACTAACACAGAATCTGCTGTATCTGAGACTGATGGGCCGTTTGCTCACAGCTCACAATCATACCCTGAAACTTTTACAGATGCACTAAGCAGCTCTGCATAAGAAAAGTACAGGGTTCTCACTGAGTCACTGCCGTAACTTTTGCCTGTTATCAGAATGTTCAATCCAACAAAGTAATCAACATGGTTTTCTTCTCTTTTCTTTTCCACTTTACATATGCAGTTTAAAACAAACTGCCATTGACATAGACATGGCATAGGGTTATCACATGACCTCAGAGAGTAACCGTGAAAACAAGCAACCTAAATTTAGCTTCAAATGTCAGCAACTAAAATAACCAGTTCAAGGACAACACTGCAGGGTCACCTAGAACAAAGATAGCCTTAGAAATTATTTGTGAACCGAGTAAACATTCAAACAGATATGGCCATTGTAGTACTCAGCCCAGAGCCTGATACCACTGGCTGTGAAACATATGCATAAAGAAAGTGTGAGTAGCCGACATTATAACTTTTCTAAAAAGTTTAAGGCCATTTCCATCCAAAAATGGTGGTGGAGTTTCTGTCTTTTTCTTTGGGACCAGAAATACAGCTATTCTTGTTAAATGGGCATGATTAAAAAATGCACATAAAAAGTACATTTATAACATTACAGCTTTATGATTGCTGTAACCTTTTTTCAGCATACGGGTGGAACGTGTCACACTAAGCTCTTAATGCAGTTGTTAAAGTAAGCTCTTAAGCAGGTCTGCTGCACACGACTTGGCTGTCACTTAACAAGCAGTCTCCTGCACTGGTCTCACCTTAAGCTGCTTCTCCTTCTTCTTGCGCACCTCCTCCCACTCATTGACGATTCGTCCCCACAGGATCCACGAGTCCTCCTCCAGGTGGGAGAGGTTGGAGGAGGCAGAGGAGCTGGACACCAGGGAGGAGCCACTGTTTCGCCTGGAACCATTCATGGAGCGCAGAGATTTGCTGTCTGTCTCCAGCAGCCTGTAGCAAAGTAGGTAGGATGTACTGATTTATCAAGATCTAATTGTCTATCAACTGACACTATTCAAGAATACATAATTAAATCTGACAAAGAAATAAACAGTTATGTCCTTTTCATAAAGTAATGAAACACACGTAGGTTCCCAGTATAAAGTGTTTATGTGTCCATGACTCACAACAGCATAGTGACTAAGTCAATATGTTGCTGTATTATTGTCCCTCTTGGTACTTTCAAATGTCAGGAGTACAGTAAGTAAGTATCTAAACCCCTTGGAAATTACCTAGTTTTCTGCATGAATGTGTCATAAAATGTGATCTGCATCGAAGTCCCAAGTATAAACTAACACAATGTGCTTAACGTAATCCATGGGTTCACTTACCATTTACACCAGCACAATGAATGTTGTATGGATGTGTTGAATAAAGAATTAAATAGTATAATTGTTTGTTGTATTAGGGCTAAACACATTGTGTTTGTCTGTACTTGCGACTAAGATGCAGATCAGATCACATTTTATGACAAATGAATGCAGAAAACTAGGTTATTTAATTTCTTGCCACTGCATAAAGTCCATTTGAACCAGTGTAAGAACAGGCAAACCCCAGGTTGCAGATCAGCATGTAAAACTAACATCTTGAAACAAGTATGTTCATTTCTCATTGGAAGCCATCTTAACAAATGCAGTCCTGGTTTGGGACATCCCGGTCGTCCTTGCACCTCACTTTCTCCCCACATCTTTCCTCTCTGTCTAGACACGGTCTATTGTCCAAAAATGGCGAAAATAGCATAAATATATTCCTTTTTTAAATCAAAGTGTTCTTGTTCGCTCGTCCTTACAACTTAATGTCAAAGTTGCTTTTTGCTCTAAGACTCTTTCAATGACAAAATGAGTAGAAATGTTTAGGGGCGAAAGTTCCAAACATTTTAGTTTCAGAAGCTGGAAGAAAGGCATGTTCACTGATAAATTAAAGTCTGAACTTTACTGTTGCAGTAAGATGACATGTTATGCCAAACTTGAAAAGGGGAAATATTCAGCAGCAGTGTTTCTCCAGATCTCAAGTTTGTAACTTGCACTGAATCAGCTTCACATGAACAAGGACAATCCCTGCTCTATTGTGGTTCAATGTGTAGAAGAGAATTGATTTTCCGGGTGCCAAGGCTGTTTGACACCCAAACAAGAGGAAGTGGAACTGATTACATCGCGTTCCCCCTCACATCCTCTGTAAGGATCTCTAGTAAAAGAGAAATGCAAAAACATATGGTTCATCAGCACACAGACATGGATGTCCCAGATGAATGCAGGGGTGCAAATATGAGACCTCAAATTCAGCTAGAACTAGAATCAGTGACAGGCCATTTGCAAGCTGTGATTGTGGTAAACAGACAAACCACACCAAAAAGAAATTAAAGCTGCCCGCATTTCTTGTTCTAAAAATGGGGACCTTATTCTAAAAACCACTTTGCACTGTTGTATTACAGCTTTGTGACTTTTGAATAACCCAATGCACCACTTTTGTGTCACTGCAGTGCAGGCAGCACATGCAGGAAAACAGCACCTAGTACTGTACTACCTGTTCAGCAGGAACATACAGCTGGTTAAAGGAAAAAACTAAACTCCTGACATCTGTAACAAAATCGTTCTCAAAGGTTAACTGACATAACTTAATTGACATTTGAATTCTAAATCAACATTCAAATGATATGCAGATTTTGTTTTGTTTTTGCGTGTCCATTCATACAGTTTAAAGCCAGGATGTGTGCACAGTTGTAGATAAAAATGAGGCTACAGCAATATTATTTGCATAATACTATCTTTAGAATTTGATTCAATGGACAGGTGCATAGGGTAGTTTTTTTAAAATTTGTCTTAAAGTTAACAGTCAAATTTGATTGAAAAGAGATTTTTTTATTTTAATTCTACCTCATGAAATAATCTGATAATCTGCTTCAATCTATATTTTTTGGCATCTAGCCTTTTAAAAACACATTTTCATTGAGGTTAAAAAACCATCACACTCAAAAGAAGGAGCACACCACAATTAACAAGGGCAATAAATAGTCATTTAGAAAAAAGATCATATAATGCATCAGTTTTCACCTGGCACTCCATTGGATTGTTTATTAATTTCTTTAGGGTAATGACATTATTAAATATGGAAACATACGTCTGAAGTTTCATTTAAAAATGTCATTAGAAGGTTCCAATGTAAAAACAAATTGGTACAGCCCTACTCACTGATAAAACTAAGAAACAACAGAAATAATTAAAGAAAATTCAAAATAATGTAAGCCCCTAAAATCCTCTTTTAAAAAAACAATTGGTTGGAGAGTGTTGGCACTAATTCATATTCTACTGGCAAAAGCTTTAGGTAGTATGGTCTGTTGTAAAAGCAACAATGAATACTGGAGGCCAGTAAAACATTAATTTCATTCATGGTCAGCATTTGAAGTGCATTGTGGGGGATGGAAAGCTCAAGCAATGTGTTATTCAGCAGATTAATCTTGTACTGTATCACTCTTATCAGTTTGTCACTGGAGTTCCTGACAGAATGACCCAATCAAGGATCAGTATGCAGAGAAAGGAAGCTGTGACTCCCAACCTGCGCAGCACTGAGGAGCTCATGACAGACACACAAAGGCTCAGACACCTGATCTCGGAAAAAGGCCTGGGCCTCGACACTGGAGCCTGTGACGTCACTGAGGGTGCTCCCAGAATGGCTAGTGTTACAGCCAAGTTTGGGTTGTGTGGGAGGGAGTGAAATGGACGTCCAGAAAGAACAGCCTTCAACAGAGCTTCTTCACTTGTTTTCAACTCTGACCTAGAGCTAAAAACTATGCATCCTTTAACTGGAATTTGGCAAGTGTTTCCAGTTTTTTAGTTAGTCCATTACGATCGGCCAAACAGACCGCAGTAACATGCAACTTACACCTCTGCAAATAATTCACCAGTAGACAAACAAGTCTGAAGTCTGAAAAATATGGAAAAACTACAGAGAATTAGCTGTGGTCAAGCGATTTTTGCAGTGATTAAAAGGACATTTTGATTAACATTTTGAGCTAAGACAAAAAAATAGGTAAGGGTACATTCTCTTTCAAATGTGTCACTGTAACATTATCAAGACTTCAATTTGTAGTTCATTACACTCAGGAAATAAACCTGAAATACTGTACACCTTACCAAGACAAGCTCATGATGAACTCCTCATGTCTCTGGCTTCTAGGAATTCTGAAGAAATGGCATTCCTGATCTACAGATTGAAGCAGTCAGTGTGGAACTTCCCTGTCCGTGTGACACGATTGAACAAATGCTTGTGCCTTTTATCTGCTCTGTAGGGTCCAAAGGCCTCTCACACAAACACTTGGCAAGCAAGTGCAGGATGCATCACAGTATGTGAAACATACATATGAATACCCTACCTACTATTGCACCTGCCCTGTAGGCACTTGGTAACAAAATGATAAAATCTGCGTATTTGATAGGCATCAGTGTGGTTTAGAAAGAAGAGATTGCATTGTCAGTCATATGCAAAGCATGGCAACAAAGAAATGTTAAAAGACTTGTGAAAAGGCCCAGCTGTGTGTTAGGGTGGAAGCACGGGTCAAAGGGCAGGAGAACTATGAGTCTCTCGACACTAGGACTTCTGTTCACCAGATGGAGGTCTGCTCAGAACTGCATGAAAGAAAATTAGGGAGAAAATGAAACATTTCCCTGGTTAGTTTTGATCCCCTAATGAGGGAACCATCACAAGTGTCACTTGGCATTCTGGAGCAGTTGCTGTTGTGGGTGTACTGATGAGTCACCGACTCCAGCATTCAACAGAGCTCTGCTGTCTTCTTCACTGGAGTTCACTGTGACACAGTCCCAAACTCTAAACTGCACGCCTGGTTTCCATGCTGACACAGAGTGCACTAGCCATGGGTGAGAGTCACAACGGAGGAAGAATTCACAAAGCTGGCAATAGAGAGGTGTTGCGTCACTGTCTAACAGTACCTAAATCTGATGTGAACAATAAGCACTTCAGGGACTTCACAAAGAACACATATAGACAAAATGTATACTGTTCAGCGTGTATGGCTATTGTTACAAATTCTGATAAATCAGACATTCTCCCGGAAGCATGCTATGATAGAGATTTAAAGAGATATTACAAAGTTCATGCAAACAACACTCATACTCAGGTTTCCTGACTTATCTGATCAACCAAGAGGAGGAAAACCAGGGAAACTCAAATCTAGGCCTGTTCTCAGTTTTCTTAGCACAGATAACACAGTAGAATCTATACTTGGAACTGGGGCCCAGAATAAACTCAAAGCAATTCTGTCATGGATGGCCAAGACAAAAATTGCATGGATATAGACACTATGCTTTAAATCATCCAGCGATAAGGGAGAAGAAGGAAGCGGGTAACTTCCTAACTTCTGACCAGTTTTTGAAGGCCATAGGATATCCCTCAAATATCAATCCACCAGTCTGCATAGTTGCCAGAAAATCAAATGCACAATCACAATTGCTCAAAATCACACTGCATAACCAATTATCTCCTTAAGAATAAACAGCAGGATCCTGCCGATTCAATTTTGTTGGAGATTATTGGTGATCATTATCTTTTCTTTGTCGCTCTCTCTCTACAAACTGAAACATTTCTTCAAACCATCAGTCTGAGGGTACACACTCTGAGCTTCTTGCCCCTGAAACTGCATTCAGGTGGCCAGAGTCCTGGACAAACAGGGTGAACACCCTTAAACCACAAATCAGCAAATTACTGACAAAGTTATTTCAAAACGGAATCACATCTTTGCCTTTACGTGAAGAGCACACACTGACACAAAGCAGATAAACCCTCACAAACAATAACTTTAATAAACCATAACCAACTAGCAAATCTACAGCTAATTCAGGAAGACTGACATTTCCTCCCTACTATATTTTACTCTTTATGTTCAAGTTAGCTAGCTGGCATGTCACAACCTGTTTATGTGTTCAGGAGGGGGATGGTGTGGATGTATAGAATGATTCTACCTCTGCCAGAGGAGTGTAAAAATGTAGAGAGAAAAAACAGCAAATACAACATAATGGGAGGTATGAAAACTCTTTTCAAAAGTTAAGAAAATATTGGAGGCAAAGGTTTCTATAACTTTGTAAAACTTTAAAAGTTTCTACTTTTTTGCAGCATGCAAGTCATAGAATTATGAATGGAACAGTTCCAGGTGACCTTTTCAGTTTGCATGTATGTGATAAATAGTACATTTTTGAATTGCATCTCAGTTTCTGAGGCGGCACAGATGAGTTGCCGAGTACAGCTGTCTCTCAGCCTTTGAAATGGCAAGTGAACAAGACTGTCCAGCATCATTTTGACCTGCTGTATGGGAATAATACGGATTTAGTGCTACATTTGACAATGATGGGGAAAACATGTATTGGATAACAAGGAAATGTGTGAAGGCACTGTTCCAACACCTGTTGCTTATGCTAGCAGCAATATTTTCAATATGATGGAGCGTATACAAAGGGAGGTTAGGTCTAAGATAAACAGCCTTTCGGAGTCTGTTTACTCGGAGAACTTGGTTACGGCAAACAGATGTCTTTACCAAAAATATAACAAACTGAACCAACTCCTATTATCCTAAAACTGTGTTATAAACCAAACTTTGAATTTTGTGCACTGTTACACCGCAAATTAGAATCAATTAATTGTTAAAGGCCCCATATTTTGAAAAATATAAAATTTTTTCTGGCCTCAGAGTCTGTCTGTTGATGATAGCGTTTGCTCTAATAACTGTCGCTACCGAATATTCTCAATTGAGCTTAGATATCATTGTGCTTCTGTGGGGAGAAAGGATATGTGTGATTGTACTATATTTGAAACCGCTCCCGTGGCTGCTGACGTGCCAGCCATATTGCTATTTCTCAGAGCTCAAAAAGGCTGGATGTGTGTGTGTTTTTGAGAAAATCGGTTTATAACCATGATTTAGAGACCTATTGGACATGTTTAAAAAAAGTTAAACTTGCATAATATGGGACCTTTAATGAAATTAGCACCATAGTCTGCACAACAGATCAGCAGCAGTTGTATTTCCTGGGGAAGTTTAACCTGTTCCTAAACACCCTTCTACTCTTTCATATTTCTAAGCATGGTAAGAATTAGCTGCATGACAAGTGTCGAATTGCAGTATATCACAGGTCATAACCTGCCTCACAGTTCACTTTATCCTCCTTATGTACAGTCTGAGCCACTTTACATTTAGGTTAATATGGGCCGGGTCAGACAGGGTTAAATTGTTGTGTCCTGTGCCAACAGATTGCTAAAGTCTCACTCACTAGTAGTTGACTGCTGCATGATGAGGTAGCTGGTCATGCCGAGTAGTTATCATGAGTTAACTGTTAAGTATAGGTTTGAGTAGTTGTATTTTTTTTTTTATTTGATGTTTTTCATTTTTCACTTTAACTGGAAGCCCTTATGGACAATGCATTTCATACTAAATGTATCTGGACAGTTTCCCTTCGCAAGCAATTAGCTTAGAAGGTAACAAGCATTGTTTCTTCTATTATGTCTGTATGAATATTTGAAGAGAACTTATACTTCATATCAATATAACTCACTGTACATTTGCAATGTCCACAAATCAGCTGATTAAACTGTCTGCCAAACAGCCAGACTGTATTCTCTATGCCTGTGTGACTACTGTACACTACTGTGGTATTGAACCGCTTGAAAGTCTACCCTCTACTAAACAACCACAAATCAAAAACTGTTAACTTGACGGGCAGGAGAGGCTTAGCAGCCAGACTGCTGCTTACCTGTTTTGCTCTTCCAGCTTGGCAAGCAGCTCCACATCATCAGGGCTGAGCTGCGCCGGCGAGGAGGGTGACAGGGCAGGTGAGGACAGAGACGTCGAAGAGGAGGTGGCAGTGGTCTGCAGGGACGTGGGCGTGGCCACCTGGCTAGCCATCTGACTGACCGTGTGGGACACCGAGTTCTTCACCCATGAGAGAGTAGAACTCAGCTTACCAGCAACTTTGTCTGTCGCCACCTGCCGAAGAGGGAGAATACCTCTTTAGATAATGTGTAATAACCATTTTCCTTCTGATGAACTGCACCTGCCATCTGTATCACATCACATAAGGAATTGTGCATCTAATAGATTATAACATTGCAGCTCAGCCAAGGAAAGGCTATTAACACTAGCACTTCATTCTGCGTGGTGATACTGTTGGTAGTTGTAGTTCTGAAACTGCTCAAAACAAGGTCTGTGGATAATCTCAAGAGTAACATGGTCATAATATCTGGAAAAAGACATGTTGTTGAGATTTTTCAAGTGTATGTTTTCTAGAGCTATCTAGTTCTGTTGTACTGAAAAGAAGGTAGACATCTCTCTGGCAGATAACACACAACAAGAATGATAAATAACACAACAGCTAAGAGCAAAAAAAAAAGAAGTCTTGCTTACAGTGTTTACCAAGCAGAAAAGAAAGTGTATTTATTATTCCTGCTGTAACTATGAAAGAAAAAGTTCCACCAATCTTATTTTGCTGCTACAGAACCTAAGTACATCCAGCACTGTTTAGTGCTACATTTGCAGTTTTGTCGTAGCATTTCCAGCAGGATCAATGCAGCTTAGCTTTCAAACTTAGCATTAGTAAATGAATGTGTCGCTTTCTGATGCCAAAATCAATACTTTGAATGACTTGCTCATTTATCCATTTTGAATGACATCCACAAACATTACCTTTATCTCAATTCATTCATTTAAAAAAAGTAAGATGGTTGTTTTCTACTTGATCAACACATTTCTTTACTCGTAATTTTTAGTGGTAAACTGCAAAAGTAAAGTTCAGAGTTTTCTGTCACATGTAAAACTACAGCACTGCTGAGGAAGAGCTGTGGCTTGTGCACAAGAAGTGAACAACAGGCCACAGACCACTATACAACACAATTAATCACACTGCATTATGTTACAATGTTACAATAACCTACTGCTGACATTTGAAACTCACACACTAATGGAAGTGTGATATCTTAAGGTATACTACTGACGACAGCATGAAAAATGGCTGACAAGCACTTGGATCAGTTCTCAGCAATGGCCCAATTTACTGTCGACAAAAAGTGAGATTGCAGAGAATATATGAGAACATATAGTCAAACTAGCAGTCTGAAAGCTAAATGCAAGGAGTCTTCTAGATATTCCTACCTGCTATTTCAAATAATCCAAAACCATTGGCTTTCAGCTGTTTTCAGCACCATGAGGAAATCCAGTATTCATCAAAGAAAAACGCACATTTTAAAGTCAGTAAAAACACTCAATCCTGACGGTAATCCACTCTTCTGAACCTTCGACCGATTTAATGACACACTGCCCTGTAGTCATATGCTGATCACACTGTCAGGACGGGTCAAAGTGCTCCACTTGAGATAGGACTCCTTTCAGTTTCCTGCTGAAATCAGTGTTGAAGGGGAAATGGACCCCTGCACTCAGCAAAAAACTTGTTCTGAAATTCACCTCCCATCTGAGAAAGAAAAATGAATTTGCCTTTGGTTTCAACCCAACAGGAAGTCTGGATACTGCCACCAGGCGGAAAACCAATCATTTCATGCATCTTACTCCGTATAAAATGATGAGTCATGTCTTTGTGAGTATCAGGTTGACAGAGGGCCACAGACATAGCAGAGAACAAGCGACAAAGGAGGTGGAGGATAAGATTGTGGTAATGTGGAGATAGGAATGTGCAACAGTACAGACTGAAAATATGTTGGCTAAGGTGTTTTCTTACTCGTGTACACAGACAAAAACACTGGGCGACTCTACTGTTGCCACAGAGCACAGTGCTGGAGGTTAATTGAACATTGTCACTTACAGCCATCAATCTCATTATAAGGTTGAGGTCTTTGTGTTTTGAACACTAATTTAAAGCAAATACTGGCTAAAGAAAAATGACACAACAGTTTTATTATATCTTGTATTACCATGTTGTTCAATGTAATGAACCTACTGTGAAATTTTAGCCTCAGGCCTTATTTACTTGGCATTAAACTGCAGAGCTTTAAGTTGAATTAATAATTATCAAGAAACCCTGCCTACTGCAACCAACTTGAGCTAAAAAGCCAGGAAATCATGTTTAGGATAATGATAAATATTGATTGAGAGGTTTCAAATTCCTTAAAACTTAGAGAAATTAATCTATGAATATGCAACGGGAAAATGTATTATATATTATTATCTAAAATTTAAAAGTTACAGTCTACAGTGCATCATGGTGGGAAAACTGGGGACCATAGTTTCATGTGTGCATCTTCACTGTGATCCATCTACTTTAATAAAACTGCGTATACTTTAACTGTCACACACGAAAATCTGAGAAAACATATATCTACAAATTATGAATACACTGTAGTGCAAATCTAAAGTGAAGAACATCTTAAATAATGTATTATGAAAGCTGCTGAATTACGCTCTAAATAGGTTGGTATTGCCTTGGTCAAGTCTATTTTAAAAGGGAAGCAGGAAGCTGGTACAACAAGCTCTAACTGTTTTCATAACAACACCCTGTTCCTGAGTTGCCAATGCATGTTTTATGACCTTCATCAGCAGTATGACATTACAGCTAAACTAACAGATCCACATCCTGTAGGTCCTCAAGGCTGGTTGCATTAAATCAGCCTGGATAGATGACACCATGACATCTAACTATACAATGCAAAACACACCTTGTAGAAAAAAACAGATACAATCCGCAGAATAATAAGAACAGTGTATGCAGTTGGACGATGTTTTTGTTGGAGGGGCTCCTAATGGCCTACTCCTATAAAGCTAATATATTTCAATTGTAATATATATATTTTAACTGTGATGATGTGTTTGAATTCAAAGTTAATATTCATGCATTAATATACTATATACTATATCACTGTGATATTAATCACTCTGACTGTCATTGAAAATATAACAGGATCTACACCAGAAGCAGACACATCCTGCTCCCGCACAGAATCAGAATATCCAACAAGTCTGCGTAGTGAAAAGTGACTCAGATGTTGATGAGAAAAGTAGAAGCATATAAGGTACGATAGTCCAATTAGTTAAAACATCCTATTTGTTTATTTTACAAAGAATTGACAGTCCCACTGTGACTAAATTCGCCTCAACAGCTCAATAAATATAGGATATCTCACCTTCCTTACAGTTACATTAATCTGGTTAAAGATAACTGTAATTATCTCAATTCACCTTAGCCAAATCAATTTAAAATCAGTGGAGAACATCAAATGTAACTAAATTACTTTTTCCACATCTAATCATTGAAATAGTCCCCAGTGGAGTTCCTAAACAAGTTTTGTTTTTAAATTTTGGGTGTTGTTTCCTTGTTATCTGTTCTAGCTTTTCCAAATTATGTGTGGTAAAAATAATAATGAGATGTAAAAATGGCATATTTTTAACTGAAAAATGTAAGATTTTCTGGGGGGAAACCCAAACAACCCTCCCAATATGTGCACAAAAGTTTTTATACACACCCAGGGGACACCCTGATAAACTGTGTGAATAGAGTACATAATGTTTGTGTTTTGGAATGATTAAAAACAGCTGATCATGAAGCACAATCGCATACCCCAATGTTTCCTTTCCGCCCTAACAGACTCTTTTTTGCGCCAAAGAACCAGGCTAGCATTGTGTCTGTGATCTTTCTCTTTACTAGCAAATAAGAAAATGTAGGGGCATGGGGTTTCTTCACAGACTTTCTCCCAATGTGGGATGCCATGCATAACTAATTGGGGAGGGAAAAGATGACCACATGTAGACTAAACACCATGTGGAACCAAGTGGAGATGGGGACTAGACTTTTCCTTGTTTATATCTGCTCTTATTAGGTCTGATTAATGATGAACCATGTCAAGTTGATTTCCTGATTTATAAAAACATTCAGTGTGTCTCACTGCATTTATTTAAGCACAAAATAATCAGAATACTGTGTTAAGGGAGCAAAATATGAGTGGACCTAAAATCAGGACAGGGTAGGGCCATGCTTTGACTGATCCCAACGTCCAGGTGGCCCTAGAACACATTCCTTCTAACAAGCTCAGCCAACTGAAGCAAGGCTTCCCTATAAATCCTGGATACAGAGAGATTGATTCTGCTTTTGTTTGCCAAAGACCTCAAAGGGGCCCTGAGATGCAGTGCGCATAACTAATGAAACCCACAGCAAGGCAAGAAGAAAGCCTCGGTGAAACAACTTCAAGACTATTGGGGAACTGAGAAAGACCAAAGGCCGAACAGAGAAGCATTTCCTTTCTACTGATTCAACATGCACGGCACCCAACAGATACCTCACAGTGTAGTAAAACGGATCAGGAAAAAGCACTGTCACTGTCACAAACCAGGAGAAATGTAAAACTCAATACCAAGTTTACAGTTTTCATCTGACTGAAAAATAAGCAGAATTTATCTTGCCTTTCTCTCTTTTACTTCTCTGTCACTGCATGTTATTTCTCAGCAGAACAGAATAATGTTATCCAGCAGGAGACAGCATGGCTGTCTTCAGTGAAACATACCGCCCATGTGCTGTGGGAAGGTATTAGACACAAGCCTGACTTACCATATCACACTAACACAGGCAGAAAGGCCTTTCACTTTACACACAGGAGAATCCTCACATTTTCCAAATGTACAATCAGCATTTCAATGGTCTTGCTGAAGGCTATTCTTTATTATACACAATAACCATGAGAGCTACAAGCACTGGCTAATATTTTACACTTGCCTGTAAAAAGTAGCCTTATACTAGTGTAGAAAAGTAAATGTTTCAACAACGCCAACAAATAAACCTGAGCCTTGGCTAGTATATTCTGTGGGAGTAGAAGCTATGGTCGATCTAACACACCACCTACTAAGCATTCAGTGAAAGTGTGTGTAATCTCCATTGTCTACAGAGGCTGGCATATGGTCTTTCGCAGACTACCTCTAGATCTCAGCAATATGCCCATATGTGGACATGAAAGGCTCACTTCATTCACTTGTGATCCCTTAGTCTGACAGATGTCATTGCAGCTTCTTTCAAGTATTTTTCTCTATTTATAGTTCATCCATTCTCACTGAAACTTTGTGATAAATCCAAAATCCTACTGAAAAGCAGATACAAAGCATTCAACAAATACAAGTAAATATTCTGCCCCCTTCTTAATCCCAAATAATGTATCAAAACGCCCCAATATATTGAAGAGAAAAAAGTGAGGGGCACTTCAGTGTTAGTTACAGAAGCATCTGGAAAATAAATAATAAATCCCACTCAGAAGTGTCATTACACTTACAAATGTATCATCTAGGTTTACTTAGAGTTGCAGAGAGGTGTATTAAAACAGGATGCACTTAGCTAATGATAATGAGCTAATACATTTAGAAGCACTGGTACTTTGATATCTGCTTGGCAAGATGAGTGGACATGTCCGATGCTCCTATGCTATTACTTTTATCTACTAGCTCCATTCATTCAGTCAAGTCCCACCACAATAAGGTTTTACAGTTCTGAGCTCATAAAATATTATTAGGTCAATCAATCTGGCAACATAGAATACATTTAATAGAGTATTGCTAAATTGTGGTTGATGCTGGTCTGCCCTACCTAATAGCCCTCATCCCATTTTCTCAGTTTACTGGAGTACAGTCATGATTAAATTGACTAATACTTATTCCACAGCAGCACCTGGCTACATTGTGCGTTTCCTATTCTCCTCACCTAAAACTTTGTTGACTGTAATAAATACTGACAGTCCATTAAGTATTACTTTCGCTAGTTTTAATGGTGTTGAACTTTGGATTAATCTTCTACCACATCTCTGGCCGCAGAGCCGCGGTGTGTTGTTGAAACTTGCAAGTCACTTCTCTGCAGTTTGAGTTAAATATATCCTTGGCTTGAACACTATGCCACTGCTGCAGACCAGTTTAAATAATTTCTTAAAGGCTACACACCAAGCTCTCACCATTAAAATCATTTCTGTTTACAGGCAGTAAACACAGACTCGATGCATTAGACACAAGAGGACTAGTCTCTACTCCTTTTATGGCTCGCTGGTGTTGTGAGCTGAAATGGAGATGTAGCATGAGATGCAACAGTATACAGTGTCTTTCTTCCAGAAAGCTCTCACACTGGCGAGATCGACGAGGGTTACAGTCGAGTTAAATACTTATATTAGCTACATTTTCAATAGTTATTTTGACAATGCCAAACAGGGAAAAAATGCCATTCACCACTAAATTATATTTTGATTCCATGCGATAGATGGAGCCCTTAGCAAGCCAATTAAGTAGTTTTTCAACACTAAGCTAAGCTTTCACTAACAGGGCTTGCAAACAGTGATAAAAGCTAATATTGCGACAAGCCAAATGCAGTAGTTCAATACTGACAACGTATACTTTCTAAATGTAATGTCATAACATTCACTTGGACTGATACAGTGATAAGTACAAGTCGCTTTATGAGTTTGTGTTCATTCCAGTACTTAGTCATAGCCCGAAAAAAACAAGAACATCTTTTACCTTGAAGCGTTTTTGACCAACCGCAGCAAACGTCGTCTGCTTCCCATGCACGAAAGTATAGTCCTGCTATTGTAAGAAAAAGACTTGTTTCGAACACTTTATCCGAATACATTAGATAATTCCCAAGTTAGCATAGCTAGGTTTCCACTTGAAGGCTAGCCAGTGATGAGTTAGCTAGCTAGTTCCCATTGACTCTTCGGTCCAGCCCATGCAGCCGTATAATACGTGTACACAAATGTCTGCAGAGCTCAGACAGACGGCGGCGGCCTACCAAATGTTTACATCGCACAGAGCATGCGCCCTCAGACTAAACATGAGACAACACTACCGCCAAGTGATTGTGATGAGAAACTGCACTTCAAAGACGTTTCACTATTTATTTTCATTCATCCATAAACAGGAAATACTGCATTTCCGAGTAAACAAACAAAATAGTGTTTCGAGTAATATCAGGGGTGGAAGGAGAATATAATCAATTAGAAGTTTAGTTCTCTCCAGTCTATGGTTCTCTCAGATTACATGTGTTGTATAGGGCTGTCACAACAACAGTTTTTATCATACGATTATGTTATCTAGAATAATTCACGAGAGTATTGCGACATTTAGCCTATAGAAAATTAGGAAAAAATGCCAACAGGCAAAATAATATTTTTTTACTTTTTATAATATGCGTTTTGTCTATTTTTGGCCAATGAATTACCCTCAAAATACAGTGTTGTGTAGACAGGTACAGAGGGAGTCTGTAACCACAATAACATAACCAAGTGAGAACATTTATTTACATAATATTATCATAAGTGTTTTATTAACATGCTATCAATATATAGTTTGTAAATATCACCGTTATTTCAAACCAGATATACTGCAACCTTCAGTTACACAATTGCTGCCCTGAAGACACCAATATTGCCAATTTGGTGCACTGTCTATAACACAATTTGCATTGTGAGGGATAAGTAAGCATTCTAATCTGGGGTCATCCAGGTTAAACCACAATAGTATGCTACACTATAATACTTGCCATTCAAAATTCCAGCTGAGTAGCCTGTAATGCTTTATCAAAATCTAGTTAAGTCAAAATTATTTTTATTGATAATAAAGCACACTTCACATTATGAAGAGCAGACTTGGCTGTCATAACAAGAGTGTTCCATGCATGGAGGGGACTGTATGGCATATGGCACATTTCACTAGGGTTATCCAGAGGGCATTAAAACACAAACATTACTGACATTTATTCACATTATGGCCACAGCAACTCCAGTTCTTAACAGTGATCAGAACAATATTCACCTGCACTGCCCTGTCTGGCCCTGTGTCCTGCTGGCTTTGCACCTCTGTACAGTTTTTCATTGTATGGAACAGATAGTTGAAAAACTGACACGATAAATGGATGGTACATGAATTAGATGGCAAATAAACTGCATTTGTACGGCACTTTTTTAGTCTTAGCAACCACTTAAAGCGATTTTACACTACAAGTCAGCGCTCACCCATTCACACATACAGCTGAACACCAGAGGCCTAAATACTATGTAAGATATCACCTGCTCATGTGTGAGATAAACACACCCACTCTCTGATGTCACAGCCAGTAAACCAGTGAGTGAGTGTGTGAGTGGGGTTCAATATCTTTCTCAGGGGTACTTTGAAATGTAAACTTGCCAGGCCAGGGACGCAAGAAAAGAGATTTTTAGCATCTTATCCAAATTAGTTATTCAACATACGTATATGATTACATATCACCACACTTTTACACAATTAACAAGCCAAGTAACAGCGAGGTTCTTACAATGTACAACCATTATGAGAAAGAAAAAGTATCTGGCTTCCTATATATAGTGTGTAATAATTCAGTACTAGATGTTCAATAACTTACCTGAGGTTCATTGCTGAGAAAAAAAAAACAACTTCTGTTGGAGTAGACCGGAGGTATGAACACTGGCTTCTCAATGCTCTTTCAGTTACAGCATGTTTTCTTCATAGTACAATCAGAAAAAAAACACCATCAATTTATGAAAGCTCCATTGTTTTGGTTAGTCATAAAAAAAACAATCAAGCCGGATTTATATTAAATTATCTAAGATCTAAAACTGACCAGGAGCTGCTTCTCTTTATTTGATGAGTTTCACACAGCTGGCTTTCACTAAGTGAGAGCTGTCAATAGAAACTCATGATAAGGTAGCCTCATCCGGCAGAAATGCTCTGATGAAAATGTAACTAAGCAGACTGCATTGATTTACATACCAGTCAGTCCTAAAAGCTACTTTTCAGGTTTTACATGGGAGCAGTGACTCATATCTTTTGTTGGTCGTTAGACACTCCTCTGCTTGGAGAAGCTGAGCAGCTGACGTTGGCGACAGCATGGAGAGTGTAGGCTACTGAACCTGATACACTGTCACAACGACCACATCTCAGCCTGTCAGGCATGAATAATTACATAATCACAGGGAGTACTTTCTCAGTCGTGAGGTAAAATCTGTGAGTCACTAAGCCCCTAAAATCCTTGAAAAAAAATGTAGCAAAATATGAACACTAGAAAGACAGGTTTTAGGAATAATTCCACAACAGTGATCTGTACAGTTGCTGTGTGGGTGAGTTGGAAAAAGGTCAAAATCATTATGTGGCATCATAAACTCAGTTAACTATGACTGTGCTGGTATTGTTTGGAGCCACACCCATTTAATCCATGCTATTTTATGATTAAATGCTTTCCTAATGCACAGTATCACAGTTTACCTCAACTGAAATGCCTGATCTTTGCTCTGCAATAGCCTATACCTGACTGAATGCGGTGACATCTGAAGACTTAGGGGTCGATATATTTTTAGATATCAACAAAGAAACCTCCACTATTAGGAGTGGTTTAATTGGTTGTTTTTTTGTAACTAACCTGGATCAAGATCAACTCCTGGTAGAACATCATAACATTTCAGTTTTATTTTGATTTTAGTGCAACACCAAGTGCGCTGTAGCATACTGACATGAATGAATCTGCACAGATAAATTATTGTTATAGCCTAGATGTCATATCTTTTTAAATGAATATCAGGTATTTTATTTGTTGCATTAGGTTTTCTTTGGGAGATAGATTACAATATCACAATACTGATATGATAACATGTAAGATGGAAATGTAGTGATTATTAGTACAACTAAACCACATTAATGGCATGCATATTGTGAACTTGACCTCCCATGTTGACAATAAAACATAGCAAGTTCCAGTTGGAGGTATAATTAGTACCAATGGTGCTATTCCTGATCTGACAGTTAAAATGGCACACACACAAATAAAGGAGCAGGTGGGATACATGCAGCTCTGTCAGAACTAAGTTTGAAGAGTCATCCTGGGAAGAGAAATGAGGCATTTAACCTTCAAACAGAATAACTTCTTCACAGCAGACATTTTTGACTTGTCATTGAAAAAGCACAGGTGGTAGTAATAATAGTGGACTAATGAAGACTCTCAGTATACCCTGACAGTGAGCTAATATGCACAAATTTAGGATCCTGAAACAGAAACTGCCATTTATAGTCTTTCTATGTATTCATACTGTGATATTTGTCCATAAATTCCTTCAATAATTAATCAGTAAATCATTGTGAGTGGATTTTCTGAAGATGCTCATACAGAACTTTTGTATACAGGCAGGTCCAGGTTAAATGCTCTATTTGTTTTTTTTTCTTCTGGAACTTGGTGGAAGGCAGCAGTAAAAGAAATTAAAGATGTGGCCAGCAGTCCTTTCACTTTGAGGGCCGTTGATGAAAAACTACAATTTTCTAGTAAAAAAATAAAATTATAAATAAATAAAACTTCAACATTTATGGCCAATAAAAAGGGTTATTGAAAAGGCTTTAATACATGTCCACAATCTTTGAATTCAGGGATGGAAAGTAAGTGTTTTTGTCCCCCTACACCGGTGGCTAGTGGATTCCCAAATCTATCAACAATTAAATAGATAAAACTTGTCTTACCATTCATCCATCCATCATTTGTGTAAACCGCCGCCCCAGCTCGATAGGGGGCAGAGTGGTAAATCCTGTGCAGCATGGCGTCTCTGCGGCTCATCCTGTGACACGGTATTTACGGAGCATGCGCACGGAAATCTTCCTTTTTCCAGTGCAGCGGAGTCAAGCCCCAGTCTTTGGCTCCGGGCTCCTTCATAAGGAGACAAATAGACTGCAAAAATGGTTTGTAATCCGTCCCAATATGTGTCTACATGCATACCTAAGACATATATCATGTGCTGTGTGGTGTCAGACGTTTAAAAAGATGATCCTAATGTTCAGATGAGGATAGATTAAGTCCTGCTAATGCTTACCCGGGTCTGCTTAAACGTGGCCTAATGGCTGCCCTCACAAACTCACTGCTTCCTGTTTCGTGCAGCCTACTTTACATTGATACTTTGCTACGTATGTGACCAGCGAGTCCCTGAGTTCACATTCCCCGAATTTCCAGTTTTTATAGCTAACTATTAGCCCGTTTGTGTACCGTTACCACTGATTAGCAGTTGTGCTAACTCCTCGTTCATTTCCATTGGCCCAGCTGGCTAACGTTAGCTGAGGCTAACGGTACCTAGATGACAGTGACAGCCCATCTACGTTGAACACAGCAAACTAACGTTAAGTCAGCTTTTGTGATTGGATGTGAAGTCCCTGATAAGTCTGTGCGTGTCCTCTTACAGGGTTTTGTTAAAGTGGTGAAGAACAAGGCCTACTTCAAGAGGTATCAGGTCAAATTCAGGAGGAGGAGAGGTAAGAAATGCTCTGGCAGTCATCATACTCCTAATGTTGAGCCTATTTACATTTATATTAAAGTACATGTGTGTTTTCCTAACAGAGGGAAAGACCGACTTCTTTGCTCGTAAGCGCCTTGTCGTACAGGATAAGAACAAGTACAACACACCCAAGTACCGCATGATCGTCCGCTTCTCTAACAGGGACATCTGCTGCCAGGTGAGCACATACTGACATTACCCTGTTTTATTCAAAGTGACACCTGTTACATCTTTGCAATGATGGGTATGGTATACTCCAACATTGTCTTTCTATGAAAGTCGGATTAAACCTGGTCAAATCACAATGTAGAGTTTTCTCATTGTTGGATGCATTTCTTATGATGGATCGAAGCAACATAACATTAATCTGAACTGGTTTACCTTGCATATTATAGAAATGCTTCCAAGTGTCTCTAGTGAATACCTTTTGCAGTTCATATAAATATTTGAAGATGCAGTAAAGTTTGTTGTGATTACTTTGCAGATCGCCTATGCCAAGATTGAGGGAGACATGATCGTGTGTGCGGCCTACTCACACGAGCTGCCAAAATACGGGGTCACCGTGGGCCTGACGAACTACGCAGCCTCCTACTGCACTGGTCTGCTGCTGGCCCGTAGAGTACGTATAAAGTGTTCCTATTTCCCAAATCTGGAAATCGTAATCCCAATTTGCATCTTCATGAGCTTTAAATCATGTGGAAACATTCTGGATAATACAAAGATGTTGTTTCAGTGTTCAGAGCATTTAAACACTTTCATATGCTAAAACAACCTAAACTTAATGTGACTTATCAGGGTTAATGCTAAGTGTTTCTTACTCATTTTAGTCACTGTGTGGACAGTAACTTATGTTTATAACCTAACACTATGACAAAGCACACTGATAACCTCTTATGAAAATGTTTGTAAGTAAACTAAAAGACTGGATGTTGATTTTTGAATACCTTTTCTGTTCTCAGCTGCTGAACAAGTTTGGCCTGGATAAGGTGTATGAAGGCCAGGTGGAGGTGACAGGCGATGAGTTCAACGTGGAGAGCATTGATGGTCAGCCAGGAGCTTTCACCTGCTACCTGGATGCTGGGCTCGCTAGAACCACCACAGGCAACAAGGTGTTCGGTGCCCTGAAGGGGGCTGTGGATGGTGGCCTGTCCATCCCACACAGGTAACCTGTCACACTTCCTGTCTACTCATGTTGGATTAGATGCTATGCTGGGCTTTGGGGGAAATTAGGTTCTGTTCCAAAATAAGTTTTTTTTTATTTTTTTATTATTTGGTGGGAATGATGTATGTGATTGATGTGACACCTTAAATGCAACGTGATGTGAGACAGGCTGATGGTAGTCCTAAGATTTCTACAATTGAATTACATATCAAGTCTATAAAGGCTAAATGCACAGTGTTTGCATCTTAAATTACAGAAAAGATTCCATTTAGGATACTAAAGAAGAGCCACTGTTGATGTAATTGGTAACACCTGTGATCACAAGTCAAATTGTCCTCTGGAAAAGGCCATTGAATGCAGACTTTGAGTTTTTCAGTGAAACAGGTTTTGTATTCTACCTGGTACTTAGGCTCTTATCTTAAAATGTGCGTTCAACCTGTTTTTATAAATGAACTCTGGCACAAATGGTGAGGTTTGCTAAAGGTTTGTGGTTTGCTGAGGTTTGTTAAAATTGTGTTGGAAATGAAGTAGTTGAGTTGTTTTAACCATATCAAGGTGAGGAGAATGAGAGTACTGATGCTGCTTTGTCAGATTTTGAGCTATTTGTTGGTTTGATATGCCAACTAGTGTCATCATCTGAAATATCTAAATCTGGGCTCCAGAAATGAAGGCAGTCAACCAAAGAAAATCTTTGATTCATTTGCCACAATGTAGTGAGCACACCTTTTTTAAAAAAAAATTTTTTTTATCCCACTGCAAGGTATTTACACTATGCTACCAACCCAGGAGTGTGACAAGGTGTTGAGTTTGCTGCATGTTTAGTATATATCTATGGTCTCAGTGTTGAAAAATGCGTAAGTTTGGATAAAGTTAAAGCTATCCGAACTGTGTCTCAGCTAAAAATGGTAATATAAAAAAAGCCTCAATGGCTCTATTGCTGCCAGCTGGGCGTTTCCAGCTGGAGAGAAACTTTGGATGCACTGCCTTATGAAAGTAACTCAAGAGCATATCGACCACCTGACTAGAAGGTGTCAGCCCTACAAAAAATTGGTTACTGCCTGAAGCCACAGTTGTCTATTAACACTTAAAAGTGCTGCAATGGCAGGCTCCTATCGAAGCCGTTTATGCTCTACTGTAGCACTGAACGGTCAACTGGAAGCCAAGATGAAGACTTTCACCGACGGTCGCTGTTCAGTTTGAAAGTAACTGCTCCGGCAACATTAAGGGAAAGGACATATGGGAAAAAAAGAGCTGCAATCGGGTCAAAACCAGTCTTTTCTGAATGGGTCAGTGGGTATCATGCAACCCAGGCAATGCCATTTAGACACTGCCCACTTTGGGCAAGCATAGCTATCAGGCATCACATCTATGGATAGAAGTAACCCACTAAGTCATGTCTGCAGATAGAAAGATTGAATAGGCAGGATGTTATATAAATTGGTCCAAATCTGGTTAAATGCTCGAGTGGACAGCTATTCATTGAGTTGTGCATAGAAGTTCTTCATTCATTGGCTAAAGTGAGATGGTGTAGATAAAAAAGATGCAAAAAATTAGTACTAATGTGCAGGTTACAATGCTGTTGGACTCAATCTCTCACTTGCCATGCACAGATGTGATTTGTGTACACAAAGATAATCTATTGAGGGAGGAAATGGGCAAGAAAACAATAGTGACGCATGCTTTCACTCTTTGTTTAAGAAGTGAACTGAATGCAAGTTGTTTAGATCCATATCGCAGGTTCAGTTCCCAATGGTCCTTACGCCCTGTTTGCACCTCGAATTAAACTGTCATCTGAACTTGAATACAGAATTAATTTCAGTTGCAGGGTAGAGGTAGCCTGTGCCTTGTATGGATATTGAACTTATAGTCTGAGCCAGGTTTGAATGCATTCATCAGAAAGCAGGTTGAAAACAGCAGCTGACAGTTTGTCTTGAATGCAAGTGGTATGAAAAGATGTTATAATACAGGGGTAGATGGGGCCCCATATGGAAATTAATGTAAAACAGTTCTGTTGATACTCAAGAAATCATGATTTGTACATTATATATTGCTATGCTGTGTTCATTGTGACTTCAATTGGCTACAAAAATAGCTAAAAATGTTCTAAAAATTCCAGTGAACCTGCTTGGGATTCACCTTCCATATGTCTTTTTTCTTTTCCCTCAGCACCAAGCGCTTCCCTGGGTATGATGCAGAGAGCAAGGAGTTCAACGCTGAGGTTCACCGCAAGCACATCATGGGCATCAACGTGTCCGAGTACATGAGCTACCTGATGGAGGAAGACGAGGACGCTTACAAGAAGCAATTCTCCCGCTTCATCAAGAACGGAGTCGCCCCTGATTCGGCAAGTACTCTTTATGCATTGTTGAATTTTCTGTCCACACTGTATTGCATGAAGAGGTAGAGCTTGAGTTGGGATGCCTACAAGTGTGTGATGTTTTGAAATGTGCCCTTGTGTGAACTTATGGGCTCGTGTTCTCACAGCTTCTATCTATTAACGATCTCACTGGTGCCACATTTCACACCTGGCCATTAATTATTTCTCATAGGAAAGATCTTGAGTCATGGCACTGTCGTTCACAATAAATGAAAAAATAAATAAGGATCAAATAATTGGTCCCTTTTTAAAATGTGTTTAATAATCCACATACCATGATGCCAGTGTTATTAATTACTGCATAGAAGGCAGGACAGGATTTTGAGTGTTTGACTTAGTCCATAAGCTACACCAGCTGTTGGCACAGGAGAGAATCAGGATTTAGTGTCTTTCTTTGTAGATAATTGAAATGCTTGGTTCAAGATTTTGAAACTACATCTTTAGAATGCTTATAAAATCCTGGTTCATGATATATGGACACGGGAGAAAATGATGTGAGGGGAGGAGAAAACTTTTTACAAGTTGAGATGGTAAAAGCTACCTTGAAGTGTGACAAATGTCTAGTTAAAATTATTTCTTTGTATATGAAACAACAAATATTTTCATCCTCAAATAATCTGCAGAAAGTTTTTTATTTTTAAGCACATCTAGACTAAGTGAAGAATAAATTTTACCCAGGAATCAGATGTGAAAAAAACTGTTGGGCACGAGTTTGACGGGTCATCTTTGTTTCAGATTGAGGAGATGTACAAAAAGGCTCATGCTACCATTCGCGAGAACCCTGTCCACGAAAAGAAGCCTCAGAAGGAAGTCAAGAAGAAGAGGTGAGAAATGCTGATGATTTTAGGGTTATTCTAAGCTGTCGCAAACAATTTTGCAATATAAATTGAGCAGTAGAGTGACTAAGCTCTGACTGGCAGCTCATACAGTATAGTAATATTTGAAATGCATGTCAGGCCTATTGAGACAACCTAAACCTACTAAAAGATTTGCAACTCTCATGCAGCTATTAAAATCCTGCAAATGGTAATTCTCTATTTTGTGACCTAGGTGGAACCGTGCCAAGCTCTCTCTGGCCCAGAGGAAAGACCGCGTCGCCCAGAAGAAGGCCAGCTTCCTCCGGGCTCAGGAACAGGAGGAGGCAGATTGAGGTGTTCGGCTGCTCCGTTCCTAAAATGGAATTTTGTTCTAATAAATCTATCAAAAAAGAGTCAAATTCTCTGGTGTACTTTTTTTTATGTATTGTACTTCAACATCCAGGGAGTTTTATACTGGTCACAAAATGATCTCAATAACACTGATACCACTATAGGATGTACATAGGTAAACAAATGAAAATATCTGCCTTTTTAATAGTGTTGGTATAAATGCCAGTCAGTGCCAGCAGGTCAGACTTTCAGGTGAAATCATGCAGGTTCTCCTGAACCACCTTTCACTGCTATTTTCAACCTGCGGTCAGAGCTCCAGTCAGAGGTGCTGGGTTTTCCACAGGAGGCAGAGCACTCTGTGCCGGGCAGCACTGGCCTCTTCCCCCAGCCAGCAGCAGATTTTCTCCAGCTTCCTGGGAGCCATCACTGGCACCATGCTGCTGGAGGCCCACGATGTTCTTCTGGATGAAAGGAGTGAGAGAACTAGTACTGAGCTGGGCAGCCTGCAAGACCCTGCTGCTGTAAAACTAGGTTCCAATTGCAGTCTGGTGTTCATGCAAATACTCTTTTTGTCTGCAGGGGTCGCCAAACTCAATAAAAAAGTTTGTATCTTTAGTAGTGGGGATGTGAGCTTTGGTATACTCTTTATAGATGTGCTTTTACTGCGTAGTGTCATGTAATCTAACCATTTAAATGGCATGTACAGCAAAATAAAAACTGAGTTGAATCGAACTGAAGGTGTATCTAAAAGTACTTACAAAGTAAATATTCAGTCTTGTACGGTTAAGTAAAATGTATTTATTTCTGTCAGTTTAAAAAAAAAAAAAAATTGCACTTGCTCATGTTGCTCCAGTATAATAAAGTTTACTTATGATTTATGAAAGGAATATTCCTTGACAACTGCTTCAGGATAAAACTTCAGTTACACAAAGATGTTTCCACAGTGACAATGTCCAATATTGTATTTAAAAATTTGAAGGGACAGGAATTGGTCTTTGTGCTGCTGTACACTTGCTTATTTATTAGGAGTCTTTTGTATGAGAGATTTTCTTCCATAGCAAAGTCTTGATATTGTTTAGAATTAGTGAGTGCTCAATTTCCATCTGTTCTGCAGAACCTTTCAGTGCGATGCAAGCATACAGCTGTTTCTCCAGCTCCTCCCTGACATCGAATGGGACACCTCTCAGAATGTAGTCTTTAAGTGCGTCACAGGCTTTGGCTAAGTTTGGCCTGGTGACCTCGGGTGTGCAGCGGTGCTTGGTGAGGTCACAGGAAGTGAGGCAGTCTGCCCCGTAGAGGCAATCTTCGTCCACATCGCAGCGTTGTTGCCTGATGTTTTCTTGGAAGATGGCCTCAGGAACGATGTACCGTGCATCCATCACCTTCAGGTCATGCTGGTCGTTGTAGCCAAAACTGGTAGCACTCACGTCGCACATGAGGAAGCTGCCAAATGTGCCATGAAAAACATCCTCGACCAGTTCCAGCAGTCCAATTGAGATCTTGGCCTTGTGTGGCCAAGAGGGGGTGAACCACTGGTCCATGCTGCGGCGCAGACCAGCAGGAATCCACACCTCAATGATCCATGGTAGACTGATCCCATACAGGGGAGAATGTGGCACCTTCTCCATCACATACAGGTCTCCACAGAAGCCCAGTACCTTGGGTGTGTGCTCTCTGTCTTGCAGGACTAATGCCAACAGGAATTCGTTGAGCTGCAGCAGAGCCCACGTGGAGCGAGCCTCGGGCAGTGAGATGTGACCGTCTTTATTGGAATCTGTTATGGACAATACTTGGGTTGCCAGGTCAGCAAGGTTGGCCTGATCCCCCACTTTAGCCTGTAAAGAAAGAGAAGTGTGAAGACAATAAAGTTTTTAAGTAAGATTTGGGCTATGGTTGAATAGTATTTTTGTTCATAATCAACATTTTAACTACAAAATAGAAGTCTGTCTTCAAGAAATTGGAAAGAAATAATTGGTCTATAAAGACATGAGAGGTGGAGATGAAAATATGTTCTTCCAATGTGTGTGTGCCCTCACATAATTCATGCTACCCTACTTAATTCACGCCCCACTAGGACCAACGTCTGAACACACTGTTCTAAATGGATGATGTTTTTAATCTGTAATATTTGAAACTTAATGGCGATTTGTACAGTAGTACATTTGTAGGCCCAACACCATCTTGATAACATTTTTAAAAAGTTATAAGTGGACATAGGAATTTACTTGAGACTCCATTGTCAATGTGACAACCATTTGGTTTCACTTTTGTAACTGGTTGCCTACATTCCTTTTTAATTAAATTCCAGTCTTGGGAACAAAGTATTTTTCACCGCATTACTGTGTGAACTATCTAAGAAGCGTAGTCTTTGTAGTTTTACCACCACAGACCTGCATCAGCAACATCCGCAGTCCCATAATTATGGAGCCTAATGTTAATGCAGTCAGATTCTCTGAGCACTGTGGTCTTAACCTTAATCCTTATAAATTCCCCCTCACACCTTTTATCAACATGATGTTTTCCATGGAGGTCAAGGAAAAGTGCTTATAAAAAGGCCAAAGGATGTCATTGTTTTTACTTTTCAACTGTAGCCCAACTGCATTTTACTAGATTTTGTGTTTAAAGAGAGCTTCCTGACCTTTAGGTGGTTGATGATCATCTCTCTAAACTTTTCCACAGAGGTCCCCTTAGTGGGCTTATTGAAGGCAGCAGCCTCCTTTCTGGGCTCCATCTCACTTCCCAAATCGTAATGAGGAGCCTCCTCCATCTGGCACTTAATGACTCCCTCCAAATCTCCCCAGCTCCCAGAGTACACCTAAAATAAACAAGATAGGCCTGAGGTCAGCTGGATCAGCACAGGCAGGACTGAAGAGGAGCGTTTGATTTAAAAAAGACTGACCTGGCTGTTGGGTTTGGCAGTGAAGCACTTCCCCAAGTAAAGTGTGTCCTTCTCACATAGGCTGCTGCAGGCTGAGCCGTCAATGACTCCTTTCCTGTATTTGTCACACTGAAAAACACAATGGAAATATGGGTAAAGTGCACAAATAGAACTGGAAAAAGAATATAATCAGGAGTCAAGGATATAGGACAAGGTCTGAGGCGTTGGTCGATGCATGTGATATGAGAAATAAAATACTTACTATTGAATTTTTGCATTCATGCCCACGACACAGCTCTGTGTAGGACGAGTACTCTACATACACTATCCAGCTCCCCACAAACACTGCCAGCCAGGAGAAGAACAGGTACTTCATGTGTAGGTAGGAAAATTTGGTCTGTTGGAGACATATTTCAGAGATTGTCATTACTTTTTTAGAAAAAACAGAAGCTTAAAAAGTGGCATAAAACCAAACCAAAAGATTCAGTAAGCTCCTATATTAAGTTTTGAGTGGAATATTGGAGTTCTAAATGGAAAACTACATCTGTTCCTTCATTACATTATCTGCGGTGTGGATGTTTCAGTGCATTAAGCTGGTCAGGGTGATGTGAGGCCAGCCTGATAAAATTGATTTTTTTAGATGACACTGTACATTGTAATGGAGATTAATGAGAGGATGAGAGTCATGCTTGTTGTTCAAGGCTGGGTTCATCAGTCCCTCCTTTCATGTGAAAAGCACACAGTGTTCCCTTACCATGACTTTTTTTTTTTTTCTAGCAAAGCAGTAACCTTTGAATTACCCTGGATAGCCTTAAAAGCAATGTTAAGTTTAGGGACTTGCACATTACATTGGGAAATAAGCAAGTACCAAATATGTTGCTGTTAGGGTTGGAAAAAAAATTGCAATAATCTACACCATGACACTAGTAATAAATGCTGCTTAAAGTAGATACCACACAAGGCCTGAAACACAGATTAATTATGTCACACATACCAACAGGTACCAGCACACAGATAACAGAGTTTCGAGACACACAGTACTGAGGGAGGGAGTACGCAGAGAAGCACAAGAAGCACATTGAGAGCTACATCAGGGTCATACACCCAGGTGAAGATGACCTCAGACATAGGTCAAATAAGGGCAATTGTGGGGTTAGTTGTCTTCCTTTTCTAGGGCCGTGGCCAGAAAGCTGTAGCACCAAGAGGCTAAGGACTTAGCTTGTGTGCCAACGATGGGCGGACTGAGACTAAATCCACAGTACTGCCCCAACAGTTTAGACCAATCAGATAGTCACACATTCTCATTATCAGAATCAGTAATATTTGGTAAGAGCGTTCTGGTTTCTGGTTATTCATGCATACAGTGTGGAGAGCAAAACAGATTACTATATAAAAGTCCATATAGCTTTTTTAGTGTATGATTATGATAAAGTTATTTGTGCTATGACTAAGGGAACAGGCCAGTAAGTGGGGAACACAGCTCCAAAGTGAGTTGTATCACTGAGTACATCATCAATGCAATTGCTTCTAAATAGGTGCTCACTAATTAACAGTAAATGCTGTTTGTGGTCTGGCACAACAGCGGAACATTTAGAGCGACTCCAGACTCATTATCTTGTCGTTTGATTTTCTTTCTAATTCCCCAGCTGATAAATACAGTCGGCTAGAATCAATTATGGCATTCCTCCAATTGGAGAACATTAGTTTGAAATGACAGAGTTTTTAGCAGTCCTACTATTAATGATCCGTGCACTCAGTGCTTGACAGTGATGGACTCTCCCTGTATCCACCCTCTGCCCCTTTCAGCTCCAATTTTCTTTATTGGCCTAGTCTCTCTATCTCCCTCCCACTTCTACTTTTTCTTACTGTAACAATGTGATTCATTCTCCTCTGGGACTTCTCTGACCCAACTTTACAGTTTAACATTAAATAGCTTGATGTCTACTGTGCTCTTTCCCCATACACTCAATCGAATAAAAATAAAACTTAGAAGCACAAATTGTGAAGTTTTGGTACAGAGATTACATTTGTATCTGTCTCTAAATGGATCTTCCATCCATTTTCTGCTTTAACACCACAAATAACACAGAAATCAAGCTTTCAGACAGCCTCTATATGTCCCTCTGTAATCTGTTTTTCCCCCCATGTAGTAATATCATGTTAGTCTATATTATCCTCTTGTTCTTGAGTAAAAAGCTTGTCAGTATATTTCTCGCCACCAGGCCATTAGCTGCCAGTGAAGACACCAAGGTCATGTTTTCTTCACTACTTCTGATCATTTCTTATACTATTTTCTTCTTCTCTCGGAGCATTTAACAACCTGAGGAATTTACAGTCTGGTGATTTTCACTTCTCCCAATGGAATCGGCGGACACATTGCTAGTCTCCAAAAATGTGCATGGCAATGGAATAACATACTTGATACAGATGATACAGATACAGGTAATGATTTATCAGTGAACCATCTTGTTTGTGAACTGTGTACCTATACCACTAAAATGCCTGCACCTGCATGTAGGCTGTTGTGCAGCTGTGGCTAGAAACCACTGAGAGCAGTGAGCTGAATGAAAACAGTACAACTGTGGGCTGTAAAACCAAAACTGAGTTCCAAAAAGGTTACAATTATTTACAGAGTTGTGTTAAACTATAGATGTGATCATTTCCTGTGGGGTCAGTAAACAAGCATCTTCTTTCATATTTGGGCAATTAAACAAAAGCAATTCAAATATGATTTTATATTTCTTGAAATATATTCTGCAGTGCCATAAAATATATTAGAATTCACAGAATTTAAAAATAAACAAGTTAAATTAAAGGAATAAAATTAGGAAAAATACTCAGAATGCTCAGTTCAAAGCCTGGTTGTTTTTAAGGGAGCATAGAACTGCTTCAATTCACCCAATGAGAACGTAAACCAGACTGTCTGATGGCAGGTAAAGTGGTGAAAATATTCTAAATATGGCATACACTTAATCTGATATTTTTTCTTAGGTGGCTGAAACATGTTTTGCTTACATTGCAATGCATTACTTAGCTTCTGTGTCAGTACTCTGCTGTAGGTAACACAATGACTTTGGATAAGGATGTCATACAACTCCATTTAAAAGGAAAAAAAAAAAAAAAATGTCTACAAAAATCACATATTATAAACTTTTTAATTTACTTTCTAACTGTTGCTTTAAATGTAATCAGCACCAGTGACAGATGCCAATACGTACAATAAACATACAAATCATCTTAGAAACACTCAGCATAAATAAAAATTCAATTATCAGTGACAAGCTATTTAACTCATGCTATTTAAATAAGATTTCTGCTGCTTTATTTATTGATTGGTTTACTTACAAATCTGACCATGCAAACCCACAGCAAATGTAACAGCAGTGACCACACAAGTTACTGCCAGTACCTCCGATGGATTTTTCCGAAGGTGAAATGCATCAACAGCAAAAGCATTATGGAAATAACACACACGGGGAAACAAATGTATGGTCGGCCTCCTTTTAATCAATAATTTGTGGCTTTCATTTCAACTCTTAGCCGATGCATTTCTATCTCTGGGATTATGTATTGACCCTTTGTGAAGGGAAAGAGTTACACAAACATGGCTAATGAGGTGATATTGATTGTGGCTGCTGTGACAGCTATTAATTAGAGACTGACTGGGAGCTGTGGCCATGTGCTGAGGTGGGCGGAAAGAAATGGTCTGCCTTGATCTTATTCAAGTCCTTCCTCTGCACCCTCCCACAGCCCTTTTAGAGAGCCTCTGTGTTTTTAAACCATTTTTAACCCTGAAAAGTCTGTTACACACAAAGAATCATGTACAAATACTAAACGCTTACAACCTGATGTTGAACTACTGAGGCAGAGAGGAGATTTAAGCTGATCAAGAGCAGCACATTACTGTTCTGACACTTGTTTTTTTTTTTGCTGCCTGCACACCATTCATCCATTATGTATGATTATAAAGCTATCCCTCAGAGGTTGCCGGTTAATGGGCTGCTGTGCAGAGCGAGAAAGACATGAAAACAGAGAAACAAAAGATGGATGGGGCCAGAGGAGTGAATAACAGCATGTATCCATGAATTTGTCTGATATTACTTACAAATACAAAAAAAAACAGCTACAGCATGTGCATGAAATGTGGAAGAAAAGAAGAGAGTTATGCACCAGTAGCAGCCCAGCATGACTCTCTTGTCACAGACTCTCTGAAGGAAAAAAGGATGCCACACTCTCTGCACAGACACTACAAAGATCTGACTCATCACAGTCCAGACAGCAGGCAACCCACCGCCAAACACACACACACACACA
>CAFUXE010000229.1:390350-434942 GCA_903364295.1 Serranus cabrilla | reverse complement strand
AGGGAATTTTGTTTCAGGAGGAGGATAGAGAATACGAAGCTGTCAGCTCAAATAGCCTACAACAATGGGATCATGAATCACATCATCCTATTTATGATTTATATTTTATTATTATTTTATTTCATAGGGCTTAGCCTACATCAGTATTACATGCATGTGTTTTGAATAAACATTGAGGTAGCAAAGCGAACAGGTGTAGAACATCCTCTTCTTTGTGTACCCACATAGAGATTTGCATATTAATGTGACATATGCATAGGCATAAATATTGCATTATTACTTTGTCTATAATTCTGGACTAGAGCTATTCTGAAATATCTAAGATTTCTCAAATGATACCCATTGTATTTGAAAAAGCTTCTGCACTTGATTTTACAGTGGGATGTGATATGTCTTGCTGGTATCTCATAAATGAAAAGATACAAGACTGTAAGACTGCATCTCAAGGGAATGCACCAGTAAAAGGTAATGGGCACTCACGCACATTAATATGTGCAGCATGTGCATTATCATCCATCAAAGACAACAGTCTAACTTTCTGTGATTGTATTTCATGAAAAAGCATTGGCAAGTGTGAAAACACAAATGCAATTTGTCTTTACAGTTTGAAATGACAGGTTTGATTGCACAGGAATAAAGAATTCATGCAGCACAACAAAGCGGCCATAGTTGCATTGCTAAATTCTATAGAAAGCACATTAAAAAAGACAAAACAGAGCTGGCATCGATGCCTGGAATATTGGATTTTCTGGAAGAGGAGCTTAGAGTTTGGAGGAGAGTTATATGCGCCTAGAGGACAGAAACTGGATGCAGATAAGGTATTTCCTGCGATTATGTAATGCTGATTACCTTGAGGCACTTTGAGTGGGCTGATAAAAAATTCTATTGCCATATAAGAACAAACAAACAACAGCCTTGCTGATGCAGAGAGGGAGGCAGTGGCACCACTCGGGTGGGCAGAGAAACACTGAGATAGATGGCCTTCATAGAGTATTCTTTGAATGTCTGATTAAGAAAGTACAGATAATTATGCACAGTGCATCATATAATGAAGGCCTTCTCCATGACAGTAACAATCCCCCCACACCTGCTCATTATTTTGTCATTCAATCTACATCCATCACAAGCCAATTAGTCACCGAGGTACCAAATTACAGGATGTGTCTGTCACACAGCCCACCAGAAGAAATCTCTACATTTCTGATCTGGAAAAACCAGAATCATTTAGGACAATGTCAGGACAATGTTGAGGCAGGTGTTTCCCATTTAGTATGATGGAAAGATGCTACAGCATTTGTTCTGTGTGGACTTAAGTATTGAAATCTGGTACAGACACATTTTGGGCATGTATCTAACAGTATAACTTTGATATTTTTGGTTCACAAAAAAACACTGTTATTGGCTAAGTCCAGGATTTTTAACATTGCATTTATCAGATGTCCTCCTTATGAATTTCCTTACACCCCATATATGTATGTATTCAACTTTACATACGTTCACAAACACCAAATACTTGTGCTCTTTATAATGCAGCTTCTGGGATATTAATATAGTTATACATATTTTCTTATTTTCTTATGTTTAGTCCGGGCACATGGGACTAAACTTTAAAAAAATAAATAAAATCGAATTAAATATATAGGGAAAAATAGTGCCATGAGCCTAAAGACTAAAGAACTAAATACATTTCTTAAACCTGCTTTGTTGAGAGAGAGCAGAGGATTGGTGAGGAAAAACTGATGTTAGTCTCCCCCCTCATGGTGACACTTCTGTATTACAGTTGTATCCAGCTTTCTTACATCACACTGGGCACAAAAGATGTGGATATTCACAATGTGTGTAAGTGGATTCACTCTGAAAAAGAGAGAGCGGGAAGGATGCAAGTGACAACACACCAGAAATGTGTTTTTGTCTGCAGTGGCAAATCTTTCTAATGGTTCCTGTCTGCTGGCTGATTTCAGATCGATTTGACCTTCCTCACCTTCCTTTGGCAAAGTTGATTATATAAAAGTTTTACAGTTTGCACAAAATATTTACACACCACATATGGAAAGAAAAATGCATTCATGGAACAGCATTTCTGTAAATATGCTGTTCTCACATGAATTTACATAACAGATGGTGTGCTTCACTTTAAGTGCATTTTATGTAAATGTGATGACTCATGCTTTCATGATGAGCCTTTGGAGTGAGACAGTGAAATTGTATATTATGTAATATTATTTATGTCTAATGCTCCTTACTCTAATGTGAAAGATTTTGGTGACCACAGTTTAAGACATACTGAATCTTCTTTTTTTTGGGACTATGACCAAAAGTTGGGACATTCTGTAAAACATAGATAAAACAATGCAATCACTTATAAATAGTACACCTATTTCACTCTAAATGGGAACCTAATTTATAAAATGAAAATTATGCTTAATTGGAGAGGATTTGAAACTAGTGTTTGAGACCATAAACTAATTATGAAAATGTTTACTGAGGGAATAAGTGAGAAGAAGGGTAATTTTCTCATAGACTTCTACACAATTTGAATTAGTTTGCTGGCCAATGGAAGGATTGACAAGATGTACTTCTGAAGCTCTAGAGAACAGTTGAATCATTGTTAAATGTGAACAATGCTATATGTACTTTGGGGATTTCTGGAACACAGTTGCTTCATTGTTGAGAAGTGTATCAAATCTGGAACACAACAGCCTTTTATGGATTGCTCCTCAAACTGGATTACCCTGAAGGAAATAGCTCTTATACAATTAATAAACTGATATTTTGTCCTGTTTTAAAATTATATTGCTCACTTGTTTGAATAATATTGTGACTATGACTGAGCAAAATCATTTCTACTGCTAATGCTCTGTGTGTGGAGAAAGTGAGAGCAACAACTGACATGTGAATGCGAGAGGAAAAATAAAGATTTAGTCTAAGGTTAGTAATTGAAGTGTATTTAGTGTTTGTTTTTTTATACTGTTGATAGCAAGCATATCTGATCCAAGTTCTCCTCAGGTGCTCAGTGTACATTGTGTCTTACACAGTTTAAGAATGCTTTAGGTTTTTAAAATTAAAATTATTTGTGCATGTGGCCAGCCTGGAGGAAGACAGTGGAGACCGAGACAGTGCTAGTCACACTGCAGGAACAAAACAAACCACAGAAAGCCCAGGAGGTGGGTGACCTTCATGCAGGGACATGTGGCAAAGTAATAATAGCACAGGAAGTTGAGTGTTTACATAAATCACTTGTTAAACTAGAATGTAATTTATCATGAATCAGCCTTTATGTCTAATCAAGTGGCGACTGTTTGGCTCTACTTGACACCAGAGAGATGTGTATGTGTGTGCATAAAACAGAGGGGGAGCTGAAAGAAAAGGATATCAGTCAAGTGTGCAGCATGCATAGGATGTGACAGCTCTATTGGTATTGTGCAGTAAAACATAATTGCAGTGCGCAGCAAGATTGCCAGTGAAACTCCCCCTGCTGCTCCTCTCCTCCCACTGCAGCCAAACATCAAAACACCAAACAGGCTCAGGCCAAAAAATACCCACTGTGCCTCAAGAAGAGCCACTATGCAATGGGTGCTCATGAGAATCCACTCTAAGAAGTTACTTTTAATAAAAAGAAAATTGAAAGCATAGTTTGCTGTAACTGAAAAAGAACAGGCATAATGAGATTAACAGGTCTGAACTATATTGATTGGCTATCAGACTTTAGGAAATGAGTGCATCTGACTAGAAGTACATTGTGTGCCATTAGCCTACATACAAGATTTTACTACTGTATGTAGGCCATGTTTGTACATATTTACTACTTTTAACCATGCTCTACAGCTCTGAGGTTGAGGATATGTGGTTTCAGGGTAACCTTAATGTCCCTTTAGATTGTACAGACCGTTTATTAGACCACCTTTGTTTCCAGAAGAGGTCATCGGTGCTTCACCTCCACAGCAAAATAATGTTATGTTAACATGCATGTTGCCTTCAGTACTTTGCATGCATTCACATTTTAAAAAGAATAAACAGCAGTGAGATCATCACTCATCTTCAACCAAAGTAGCATATTCCGGGACTTTTCATGAAGTTATTAGTGCATTATTTCAAAGCCAACTCCAAATAAATGTTTAAAGATTGTTGTTGTGGAAAACCTACTCAATCCAACAATGCAGCAAATAAAAAAATTAAATAAAAAAAAAGTACTGCTCAACTCTGCAAATGTTTTCCCAGTCAGTCCACGTGGTAACAATATGTGTCCTGTTCCAAGATGCACATTTTACACCCATTAGTCATCATCAGTCCATGCTGCATATTTGACAGCCTGACTTTCTTAGAAAGGCCTGGGTTTTGTCCAAGTTTGTCTTGTTTCTAACAAACTCTAATAATCGCCAGGGAAACTTTGAATATTTTGAAATATACATTTTTATTGAAAAATATAATTATTACATTTTTACATTGAAATTCATTTAAATATTACATACATTCTTTAAAACCAAGTGTTGTCTTGTAGAGTTCAGTTAATACCTTGGGTTTCTTCCATTCCCACCTGAAGATGCAACAAACATTAAGGCAAAGAACACCTGCTTAATTCTATTAAATCACAAATACATTATGCAGGTAAGTGAGCGAGTACAAAAGTAGAAAGATTTTTTTCAAATAAATCTAGTAGGATTTTCTTACAAAAGTGAAGGATGGCAAATGGGATTAAAAAAAGGATAGGAAAAGGAAAACGTAGACAGTTTATACTTAAAGGTGGAAGGTATTGAGACATTGCTTTAAGTTCAGACTGCAAAGTTAATTCAAATGGGGTCCTACTGGGATTTAAAGTGTGTGTGTTAAAGTACAAGTTGTGTGACGACATTTAGTCAGAACCAAAAATTTAAAAACCAGGCCCCATCAATCGATACAAACAAAGATTCAAAAGCATTCTGCATTGCATGACCATGACCAACCTTCCTGACATGATCAAGGAAAAAGCTGCCATTCTCACCTTGGGGCTTCCCAGGTTTGCCACAGTATCCGTTGTAGGCTTCCTGCTGGCTGCCATGCTTTTCTGTAGACAGAGAGATGCGGTTTAAGACTCCAACTTAGTGTCCTACATGATCACAGTATTTTCTGCCAAAGCCTGAGTAGTTTGTGTTTTTCTGTTTTCTTACCGTTTTGAAGTGGGTGGATTCAGTTGGAGGGAAAAAAAGGTGCCAAGTACGTGTGTGCACTGCTCAGAATTTGACATTCTATTCAAAATCTGATGTTTGGTCACTGTCAGTCAAATCTTATTAAACCACAATAAGTCCTGAAGTTCACGGTCCAATTTGAAATGCCATTTCATTTGGCAGTTCCTGTTAAAACCAGTGTTATGTGCTTTGTGCACAGGCTTATACTGGAAAGCAGCTGTCAAATGATAGCATTCACATTTTTTTTTAAGGGGCAGTTAACCTCAAAATCAAAATAAAGTTTTTCCATTTGTCAATTGAGATTGTTTGGGTGCAAGTTGCCGATTATTGGAAATATCAACACAACGATGTTTGATTACTCTCCCAGATCACGGCCTGCCTGCCTTGCTTCCACTCAGCCTTAAACACAGAATCCTACTTTGTGCAAAATGTTAATCCTTTATTTTTGTTTCAATCTAAACTGGAAGATGCCTAGGGCTGTGTCTCCAACACTCTGCAACTTAGAAAATAATTGACAGAACTATAGGTAAGAGGAAAAACATTTTTGATTTGGGGATGTAGTCTTGATGACGGCGTGCTGTATTGCCACAACCATTCTAGATGCTTTACCTTGACCCCTGTACCTCCAGTGACCATTCCTCCTCTGGTTTTTCTGTCCCTTCATGCCGAATCCTTCAGGCTGGCCATTGTTTCCTTTCCTCATATCTATAAGATAGGTAATAAGATAAGTAACCATTAAATACAAATTTTTTCAAAGGAAAAAGGCACAACATATGTTCATTACTGCTGAATCATTAAAATCACCTGGATATTTAAAAGGATGTCTTCTGGTTGGTCCCATGTTGCTGTTCGACTCCTTACATACACAGTTCATCTCCTGTAATGCATTACACTGGACACCGCAGTCCACCAAATGTCCCTTTGATGGAGACACATCCATCTTCTGCTCAGCCACTGGGACACACAATTGCTCTTTTCTCAACTGGCTGACTTCTTTATTCCCGCATGCTCCATTTTCTGCCTCCATGTCCACAGTCAGCCTGCCTGGTGAGATTTCTTCCCCTGGCCCAGACATCAAGAGCACAGTTTTTTCCTGCTCAGGAAGGCAGGGGCTCTTCTGTTCATGTACAATGAGAGATTCCTGGTTTGGGCTTTGATTAGCCTCAGGTTCAGAAGACCTATTTTCATCCACATCCTCTTCAGTGGAGGTGGATAAAATTATTCTACTTGGCAGGTGGGTCGGGGAAGCCAGGAGATCCTTCTCCGAAGGAGCCATGATCCGGCTATTCTTTGGTGTCGTCATTTCAGATGCTTCATTTTCACTTTGGCACTCTGGCTTCTTTGGTGGACTTCGCTTCCTAGCTGGGGTACTGAAGATGAGACAGCGGTTTGCGGTTGGAATGGAGTCAGAAGAGGAAGACCTGCGTATCCTCTTCTCTTTACAAGATTTGACAATAGGATTGTCATTTTGGGGTGGCGATCCACCATTTTCTACTTCCTCTATCATTTCAACGATTACCTCAGGCTCAAAGGTGCTGTTCTGCAGCAGCCATGCCTTGGGGGTAAAGGCGGGCAGAGACTCCACAGACCAAACAGACTCATTCATTTCTTTCTTCATTTGACTCCTACTTAAAGACACTGGATAGGGAATGATCTCTGTTGTGTCGTCATGTGGATTTGTCTCGTTGCCATTTTCAGCTTCCTCCATCATCTCAACTATTACTTCAGGCTCAAACACACTGTTGTGCAGCTGGGACTCCTTTGTGGGGATAAAGGTGGGCAGAGACTCCACAGACCAAACAGACTCATTCATTTTTTTCTTAATTTGACTGCCATTTAAAGACATTTGTTTGGGAATGATTTCTGTAGTGTCTTCATGTGGATTTGTCTCGTTGCCATCGTCTTGCTCATTGTCAGGGAGCGTATAGGATTTGTTTAGTGAATGCAACAGTTCATCTTTGTAGGGTAGGCAATGCCTTACAGAACTGACCAACTCGACAAGCTCATCCTCTCTTCTGCACACTTTTGTTAGGCTTGCAAGAGCTTCTCTCGGTTTGAGGATCTTGAAAAGGGTTGCACAGTCCTTTGGATTTAAGGCACCCTGTACATCATCATTAGCATAAGCATTCTCAGTCACCACTGGACCGTTTTTGGTCTCAGTTGGACTCTCAGTAACTGACTTCTCATTCTCCACCTCAGTTTCATAAGATGGCACCTGGTGGTCATTCTCTGGCTTCTCTGCCAATTTCAGCATCGTTTCCTGCTGCGTTCCACCACCCCAACTCATCAGAATGTCAGGAACAGAGACACGTCTCTCTCTGACAACTTCCTCCTCTTGCTGAGAGGAGCTACACACAGGAACCATACTATCCTGGGAACCCACTGACCACATATTACAGTGGCTGTTTCTGCAAGCGGGTACATTCTCCTGACCAACACTGTCTTTGCAGCTTTGTGATTCTAAAGTTGCTCTGATACATGACTGGACAGCCCTTGTCCCTGTAGGATGTAGGATGTTAAAGCTGTGTTTGACTGTGCCACTTGTGCAGGTGCTTCCAACCCGGAGGTCTTTTGTATTACTTCTGGGTAATGCATTGTTCTCAACCTCAGCAGAGCCTCGCTTTTGGGAGCTGGAGCTTGAGGATGATGGAGAGCATGAGGCGGTTCCATGCCCAGAATCTGAGCCAATGAGTGGGCTTCCCTCATTGTAACCACTGCCGCCTCTCTGTGTGGGTTCAGTTTGGACCTCAGAGTTGACAGTTTCTCTTACACGGAAAGTATGAGGCGGGCGAACTCTGCGGGTCTGGTTTGGGTTCTGGTAGGGTGCGCTGGGAGGGTGGACTTGAGGGTGGAGCAAACGTCTGTAGTCGACTGGTTGAATGTGAGGGTGAGGCAGAATGTAGGCTGGAGCCTCCATATATGGAGGAGGAGGAGGGGGAAATGAGGGCATGACCATACCATAGCCTGGAAGGAAGAAAAAAAATGACTGGTCAAACTACTATCATGATACAGGTCTACTAAGCAAACCATTACAATTTCCATACATGACTTTGTTGTCTTTTTTAGGTGTTCGTGTTATTGTCATCACCACTTTTATCAAACAAACTGTACTCAATAGTAAAAAAAAGTCATTCCCATGTTCCCAGCATCCTTGTTCTCCAGATTCCTATGGTGCAAATGGGATCAAGACGGGTCAAAGGGTCCTACAGTCCTACTTTGTCCATTTATGATTTAAAAAAAAATTGGAATCAAGTCAAATTTGACCTTTACAGTAAGATGTGTGTAAACAAGTCATTGAACTGGGGCACATATGACCCTATAAACATAGATATTAAATGAAGAAATTAAATATTAAATGAAGAACACACTTACCCATGCCTGGGAAGCCAGCAAAGGGATTATAGGGGAAGGGCATGGGCCACTGGTAGTGGAGGAAAGGGGGCGGAGGTGGAGCATGAACATAATAGACAGGCCGGGCAGAGACGTGGTGTTGGGGATGGGATTGATGGAATGAAGGTCCTGGGTCTGGGTTTGTGCTGTGAAATCCTGGATCTTGCGGCTCAGACATTGGTCCACTGCCGTTTGTGCGAGTATGAAGATTCTCTCCATTTGGTCCTGGATGAGCTTGTGGAGGTCTGTTAACAGCCGCAGCTGCTGCTGACATATTCAACCTACAGAGGTGGAGAAAGAAAGGGCGTTAGACTGTTGACTATTACACACTAGACTATTTAACAGCTTGGGGGTCACTAAAGGTCAACAGGGAAACATTTTAAAATCCATACGAGTTTTGAGATTGTGTTTCATGATGTATTTCCTTATTAAACTCCTCCTTCCTCATTTTGCAAGACACAGCTAATCTAATGTTAACTTTTGATGAGAAAGCTACGGATGCAAAAAGAAAGTGCAGTAATCACTGGGCCAAAATGTGTATTTTGGATGAGGACAACATGTTATGGAGGCAAAAATAGTTTTGCCTCAAGTGTTTTTGCCATAAGAGGGTCAGACAGAACCACTAATAATTGAATTCAACTGACACTTTTAAATGGCTGTTGAAGGTATTTTCTGATTTATGTAGTGATAAAGGAGACAGCCAAACCTTTGACACCAACATGTCAACAAAAAGAAATTGTGAATTAGTGTATTGAAATGGTCAGTGTAATACAATAATGCACCAGAGCCCATTATCATTTAAATCAAATGTCAGAAAACTTAATAAATTTACTGTAAACCCAAACAAAATCCAACCTGAATAATAACAGTAAAACATGAGACTAGATAAAATTCCTGAACTGAATCTCATTTTTTTTTAAAAAGCTCAACATTACTACCACCACCCAAAAAACACTCTCCAAATCTGTCCTATGTGTTCTTCACATTGTGGTGAAAATGTAGTGCCTTTACCTTGTTTTCAGAACTCCTGGGAAACTTGGATATAAAAATATCAGAGCAACACATCAGGTGATTAAACATGAGCAGCAAACACACCTGAGTTTAAGTAGCTGCTGGGCAGTCAAGTGTGTGCGCAATCAGCTGATTGGGAGTTTTGAAGCCACCCAGCAGCACTGAGGCCTCCTGCAGGTCTGGATATCAGCGTGTCAACACAACAAACAGTCAGACAACAAGGGTCTCAACTGGCTGTTTTTAATCCAGGTCAGTGTTGCTTGGTAAAGGCTATCAGTGACAGTATTAGACATAACACAAATAATATATATATTATTTTATGCCCTTATGAAAACATTTTGTTTGATTTGCTGATTTTTTTTTGTTGATAAAGTTTGCTTGGATTTTTAACCTTCCTGAAACAATTCTGCGGTACCAACAAAGACAATGATGTCCTCTGAATATCTTTTTTATTATAGTAATGGGAATTTTAGCTCAAAAAGTAAATGATAATCCCTGAAGGATTCTCCCACTACAATAATTCAGCCTGTGTGATTGTTGTCTAATGACATTACATAAGCAGCAGGCTACATTTCACATATCTGGGAATTAATAAGGGATGTGGATGATGGAGACTGTTTGGATTTATTAGAGCCCCAGGCTACATTCTATCTATTTGCTTTGCTGATTATAATTGTTTGTTTTGCTTCCTGAATTATGCATTAAGTGGCCTTTTCATTATTTTGCTATGAAAATAAAAATACACTAAGCTGAATTTAATACAATAAACTGGCAGCAGTATATGTTTGACCTGTTATTACAGTTAAGGCTCTATTAAGCAATGTGAAGAAATGTGATGATGAGATTGTTGGTTAATTAATGACAGCAGGCGGCACTGTGAAAAAGTACCAAACACTCAATCTTTGCTTAAATTATGCACAACAGAGTCTTCCATTAATACCACTACCATTGTGCCTTCACTCCCACCTCAAGGCACGGCTTTGCATGATGTGCCCACACAACACTAGAGCCCAAACAGCAAAGACAAGCTTCCAAGAAATTTGAATTAGAAGAGTAATGAGCCACTTAGGAACCTGAGAAAGACTGGAAGCATAGTGTGTGAGGATGAGAGCCAGCCTGTTCTCCTCAAAATAATGTTCCACGATAAAACTGTGCTCTCAATTTTTTGTTTGTGCAAGTCCACATGAGGAGGAAGTTGGGGTTTTGTGGAAGTGTTAAAGGGATAGTTCAGGTATTTTGGACATTAAATTGAATGAATGCACAAAGCTATTAGCTTATTTTCTGAGCTCCAGTGTCTTAGTTCTCGCTGGAAATTCTTAGAATAGATAGTACCGGCAAGCTGGCATGGTCACGAAACTACAAGTTTTTACTCCACAAAGTTATGTGTATACTAAAAGGTCACCCATTCTACCACAAAACAATGGCCCTAGTGCATATGTCCCAAATCCTGAACTATCCCTTTAAACAAGTGAGGAACTTTAACCCAGGAAACTGCTGTTGTTTCCCATGTGAAACCTTAAGTCAACCTTGACCTTCGTGATGTATTATCACTGTTATTATTACTCATCATAACTCAAAAGACGCATACTTACTAATGTAAAGTATCATATCAGGTGACTGGTGTTTGTGTCCTGGTTGTGGATGTTATGTCTTGAAGTAATGTTGTAATGCCTAACCCTGTTCTTTTTTTTCTAACTTTAGCATAGTTGTTTGTAGCCTACCCTTAAGAAAGTGGTGCCTTAATGTAACCATTCTACAGCTTTAACAACACTTTTAATACAACAATTTCGATGTAAGGTACAACAGTGGTCATCACGTGTCAATAATGCGTTGGGATCAATTGTTAACATGTGTCATTTTAACAGATATTAGAAATTATGCTGTTTTCCGAGGAAATCATATGAACCCGTTCATGAGAATATGTTAAACCATAACCCAAACTCTATCTCTTAACGTGACCATAATCTGCTAGCTAGGTGCTAACTTAAGTATTAATGCTTATGCAGTATGCCAGCTGCATTTGGTAACTACGCTCTTCACTCACCTGCCTTGACTCGCATATGAATTTAAATGACATCCCATTCCTAATCCATAGGGATTAATATGATGGTCCACCACCTATAACAGCATCAACTCTTCTTCTTTTTTTTTTAAGATATTTTTTTGGCCATTTTTCAGCTTTATTGACAGTAGATGGAGTGAAGGGGGGAGACAGAGGGGATGACATGCGGGAAAGCATCCAAACTATCTGAATTAATTGTGATAAAACTTTCCATTTCCTCCCATTGAGAAAGAAAGTTTGCTTGGCATGTTGGAACAAACCTTACGATGAAGAAGATCGATAACACAGAGCTGTTCTCCATTTACTGTTTAAGTAGGTCGCTAACAACACAGTGATGGATGACTTCCATTTATAAAGTGCTATGTAACACAATTACACATTTGACAATACGCTGCTCTGTAGCTGCTGTTGCTATGTTTATTGGTCAGTGATCAATAATAGAGACAGCATGGCTTTTCAGTGTCTGTATGTCTTTCTAATTTGAGAGTTTTCTCTGTTTCTATTTGATTTGTTTTTATTTGTGTTGCCAGAAAATACAGTTTTATTTGAGATGCCAAAAATTGATTGATAAGATATTGAGAAAAGCCCACAGATATCACTGAGACAAATCCATATTGTTCAGCTCATGTTTTAAATTGTTTAAAGCTCAAGATCATTTAATTTATTTGAAATCCTCTAAAGAGACAAAATTGTTATCTCTAACAAGTCTCACCAGTGAGAAAGTGTAAAAATCATCAATATAGCTTGAGGCCTTTTTGAAAACAGTCTTATGACTTGCCAATTGTAATGGTGTGTACTGAGAACTGGCTGTGTTCAGATGACTTCCAGACATGTGCCGAGGTCACAAAAAGCTATATAAAGTCGCACATAATCAGTAGTATTGTTCAGCCGTCTCATGAGCTACAGCAGCAGAGTAGAACATATTGGATATTGAAATCAGGTCCAGAGGAATCTTCGTTGTGTCTTACTCTCACTGGGGTTATTGGCTCTTGTGTAGCAGGTCACTCAGTGTTGTGCTGTTCAGTTGCCAGTTGTGCTGTTTAGATTTTTAACACTCAACATGAGTAAATATAACAGTGAGCTGACCCAGAGAGAGCAGGAGTTACTGAAAATGCGTCGCGACAGTGACACCAAGGCTGCCGAGCTCGCCAAGATGGAGAAGATGCTGCAGCAGACTAAGGACATGTTTGAAAAGAAGAAAGAGCCTGGGTTGGACAGCGTGGGCTACCAGGAGAACATGGGTCCGTATCACTAATGTACTTTTTTTACTGACTGCTGTATCATAAAAATCTCGTTCTACTGGTTTTCTTTTACTGTGTTTTCTGGTTCCTTGTTGCAGTGGAGGACTTGGAGGAAAAAGTGCGCTCCAGCAGACGATACAGGAGGAACTCCCTCCATCACACACAGATGCTGGAGAGCCAGATGAAGACGGTGAAAGTTGAGCTGGTGGGCACGCTGGACCATCTTCAGGAGCTGAGGAACGTCTTGCGTCGCTCACAGCAGAAAGCAGAAGAGCGCAAAGCTGCGATGGAGAAGCTGGCGGCGGGGCTCAGGTGAAGCTCCGCAACTGCTTTTGATTCCAAACGAGGCTTTGACCTTTTGAAGCGAATGTCTGACCTGACGCCTGCATCCATCCGACGAAGCTGTGCAGAGTTTACATCAAACAGGACTGCACCCATAGAAGAAAGAGACTTGAGCTGCTAGGTTGGTACTCTGTTTGACATCCAAAGACTAATGGAAAAGACTTCATTTGTGGTAACTTAACAGACCTTTAAAGTAGCTTTTTTTTCTCTTTAATTTCCAGCTTTTGTCTCATTAATCTCATATTTTAAGACTTTGTGTTGACATGCTTTGAATTAGTTTTTGCCCAGAACTTGCTTCTCTGAGCAATGATTCTAAATCACTGCTGCTGATACCATCGGGGAATCTGAAAAACAACTCAACAACATTAAGCTATACCTACAGTATTATATATTTCTGTCAATGCTCATTTACTTTACGCTGATTGCACTCACATAAGATTGTTCATCTCATCAGAGGTATTAATGAGTGCTAGTCAGCTGGTAAAAAAAGATATCCTCAGCATAAATGTTTTTTCCTCACAAAAGAAGATATATCTATAATGATATATATCTATATCTAAGACCTCCATGTAACTGAATGAGGCCAATGCATCCCTGCAAATAGTATGTAAGTTATCTTTTACAATGTAAATTTCTCTTCTTCTTCAATTTAATGTTATTAAATTCTTAGACACTGATTGGTCTCATGTTGTATGAATTGTTCCTCAGGCAAAAATGGCTATATACATAAACAGCACGGAGATTACATAGTGCTTCAGAATATTTGTAGAATTGAAATGTATTTCCTGTCACAAGTAGATAAATCATACTGAGATGTAAGCTTTTTTTTGTAATCTATTTTTTTCCCCAGCTGACAGAAAAGTGTGTTTCAGTGTTTGAACTTCCTCTGGAATCAATAGCCTGTTGTCTGTCTCTTGTGGTGAGTCATCTGAAAGCTCTATTTGTACATCCCTGTGGCTGAGATGTGATCACACCTAATTTAGCTCGGCTTGTTTCACACAGAGTCACATGCTGTGAGGCTGTGGGAGGATTTCATTGGCCGACCCTGACATACACATTTAACTGTAATTATAACAGCATTACATGGTGGAGTCATGCAGACTGCTGATTATGTTCAGCTGCATCCAAAACCCCTTCAGATTTCTTCTCATCTGTAAGCAGATTGTTATGTTATCAATATTATATGATGGTATGTGTCTGTGTATTTAGCTGAGGGACAAAAAGTGGACTTAAGCTGATCTGTGATCATTTGGTGATGAAAGATGATCATGAGGAACCACAAAAAACAGCACAAATATGTATCATCATATGTGCCTCACTTAGGACATGTTTGGCTTTTTTATTTTCCATTTAACAATCATTTTGGCTGTGTAAATGCATATGGTATACATTTTGGCAGGGATGTGATTTTTTTTGGAAGTGTAACCTCATCTCCTATAATAAATCTATAATAAACTGTACACAAAATGCAGACCTCAAAACCCAAAAACAAAACTATATATATATTTTTAAAAAATAACAACAGATTTTCATTAAGAGGAGAAAGGGAGAATGGTTGTCAGCCTGCCAACAATAACCATGAAGCCGTTTTTAGTGTATGCACTCAGGTATCATGCCATCACATACACATTAGTCACTTGCCAACATTCTTATACAACTTTTCAGTTGCCACGTTTCTGTCTGCTGTTATATAACAAACCAACTGTAAAATTGTGACACAACTCCGGTCGATTGAATAACCTCCCATAAATGGAGGTTGACATCGCACGCAATCACCTACTTTGATCTGATAAATTTAAAGAAAAGTGTTTGTTCCCTTATCACCCCTCACAGCAAAGAAGTTTTTTCCACACACAAATGAAACATGGCAATTACACTATTCACTTAAGGTCAGATGAAAACCTAATAAAAAAAATGCTTTTACAGTTTTTTCTTTTTTTTGTGGGCTGGTGCTATGTTTGCTATATGTGCAGAAAGAAAAGCATGTTGTCTACCACAGCTGTGATAAATATGTTGCTGTGACAGTTTTGCAACATTCACTTAAACCAAAAAGCCCAGAAACAAGCATCGTAGTTATCAGTGTGGTGAACCATGGTCTTGCTATTACAGAATTTGGAAGATACTGAAAGATTCAACAGTTTCAATAGTTATACTTTTGATAGACAGAAAGGCACTTTAAATTTCTGGTGCTCACAGAAATATGTATGTTGACTAAAACCAAACGCTGTATGTCTTTTCACAATATTCTTGTGGCACTGAACAGTTTTTCTAAGCACAATGTCTTCTGTGGAAATAATTGTTCTGAAAGCCGTTGACAGTGAGTTTGAACCAGAGTGACAGGGGTACTGTGTTTTGAACCAGATGTTGGTGTTTACATTGTAGTTGCTACCTAAATGTTACATAGCAATCATTCATTGTATTGGGGTGTAGCTGTAGAAATTGTGCACGATAGCAGCCAATATCCTTCAAGGTTATGCAATATGAATTACGTTTTAGTACACCTCAAGTAAGAACCTGCCTGCAGTTAGCAGCCATTGTGTTCAAGCCAAGGGTGTGTGTGTGTGTGTGTGGATGTACATCTGTATAGTCTTGTGGAGGCCTGTTGGTATGTCCAGACAGGGACTGTATGAAATGTGTTTGTACCCAGCTCAACAAGGCAGAATGTGCTGATGCAGCTCAAACAGTAGAAGTTATGGACCCAGCCCTAACCTGAGGCGAATGTTTGAGCTCAGAGGACAGACTAATTACCAATACTTATCCAATACTAGTTTACGAAACAGACTTAGCTGCCAACAACAGGGTGTGTCTACAGGCACAACAATGGGGTGGAACCAGCCCCCTAAAATCTGATTGGCCCACCTTGCTGCCCCCCTGATGCCAGTATGCAGAGTACCAGTGGAGATTCTAGGTATTGTGTGCCATATTTATTCAGATAACTACCTCCATTATTATACAGGGCACTGCACAGGAGTCTGAAACCCATGCTTTCTAATCCAATTTTCAACGTTGTTTTTATTTCTGATAGACTCCCATGTTAAAATACCCACCTTTACAGCAGAAATAAACAGGTTGTCTGTTAAATAATTTGTAACAATCAGCAGGGTCACCACCAAAAAAATGACCTTATGGGAAATTACTTTGCTTATTATAACCAAGCAACAACGCCCAGGGCTGAAAAGTAAAGTTAGCTTGCCAAATGCTGCAGTTCCTCACCTGGCCACATCATGGCTCCAAATGTTTTACCGCACAGTAAAATAAACAAAACAAGGAAGAAGCCTCTTCTTAATAGCAAGATTTCCCGCTTCGTAATCACTGTACGCTCCGAATCTTTGCCCTTTTTTTGGTGTTAGGAGAAGTGACTGACATCTAGTGGGTGGATGTGTCATGACAGGAGCAACGAAGGAAGCAGGAGCTGAGTCAGGCCAAATGAAGCCTAGTTGTTGAAACATGCCGCCTTTAAGCCATCATATCATTTAAAATGGTGAGTTACATAAACATTAATGCATCGAGCATCAAGCAATTCATGAGAAACATTAAAAGGAAAGCTGTTTAGCTTTGCATGTTGGCCCACCATACGCAGTCTGATCCAGGTGCCACTGAAGAATGTGTGTGATTTTTTTATTCGGGGTTTCTTTCGCATATCACTTTTCAGCTCTTACACTAGGACTAAAAAAGGATTGTTGCTTGAGGCTGTATGTGTTATTTTTGCAGCTCTTTTACAGACTGGGCTGGGTAAGACACGCCTCTTAGTCACAACAGGGGCGTCTCTCAGGATTATAAAGCAGACCTGAGTGCATACAGCCTGGGCGGAACCCTGGAAGAGCAGCAGCGCAGCAGAGTCAGCTTCTCCACACCAGCATCTCCCCTCTGTCCTCACCAGGTAATAGGAAATGATTTTCCTTGTTTATTCATAGCAACGAGTCACAGCAGGCCTGATCAAACTTACACTCACGTCAACTTTTTTGCCTGATTCTATACAAAACAGCTAGTGCTTTGATGACAATTTTGCTATGTACCATTTATTATGTGTGCAGTTTTTAGGTCATGATTTCTCTGGTGCTTTATTTGCAACACATTCACATTCCCTGTCAGAATGAATTGTATTATTCCCAATTTTCCAACCAACACTTACCCATACTTACACTCTGCACAGTATGCATGCTTTCTTGCCTTCGGCTGTGGGGAGTGGCTTTTTCTGCTCCAAAATACCACTCCAAAGTTTTGCATTGCTGCATTTGACAGTGCAGAGGACACTCCCTGGTACATTAGGTTATTTGTTTTTACCACTTAATAGCAACACACATTCATTGATCTCACAGTACCTGTATTACAGGTTAAGTAACAAATGGGCCTATTGTTCTGAGATAGACATACTGTTTGATGGCAATGGATGCAAATTAAGTAATTATTGTCTCCAGCAGAAATACTTGTCTTAGTGGAGTTTTGAATGTTTTGTGATATGCAAAATAATTTTTCATAAGATTTTCAAAAACAGGACTATTTTAAGTGCTGATAAAACATTTGGATCACTATGTTTGTATGAGCCTGTTTTTCTTCAATCCAAACATGATGAGAACCTGAGTGGCATGAATCTGTATAAATTTAGGACTGCAACAATTAAAAAAAAATCACCATTGAGTCATTTCTTAACATAATAATTTTTTTTAAATGCAAAAAAAAACAAAAAAAACAAGAAATAAAACGAAATAGCTTGTTTTGACTGATTGTCTGTCCAAAACCCAAAGATCCTTTTAAGATCCAGTAATAGAAAAGCAGCAAATCCTCACACTGATAAGCTGGAACTGGACAATGTTATATATTTACATTTAAAAAATAACTGAAATTGAATATCTATTGCTGTTGCCTGATGGGCTACTTGGTAATGAAAACTTGTACACTCCACAGACCTCGAGCAAGATGGCATCCCACAAAGAGTTCGCAAAAGCAGGAAAGAAGCCTGGCTTGCAGGTGTGGCGGATCGAGAAAATGGAAATGGTACCCGTCCCCTCTCATCTTTATGGAAACTTCTTCATTGGAGATTCTTACATAGTGCTCCGCACCACCGCTGCTCCGTCTTACAACATTCACTCATGGAGAGGTATTTGATTCTCTGCTGCTACCTTAAAGCAAACACTGGCTTATTACAGAAATCATTTTCTTACCATTTGTCTGTTTTTTTCATTTGTTTTTCTGATTTTTTTTATTTACTTTTTTTTTCATCATCATCTTTTTAACCACAGGCAAAGAAGCTAGCCGTGACGAGTATGGGGCTGCTGCCATCATGATGACGCAGCTGGATGACTACCTTGGTGGAAATGCAATACAATTCACTGAGTATCAAAACCAAGAGTCAATCGAGTTCAAGAGCAACTTCAAAAGCCTCATGTACCTGGTGAAACATGATATATATGAATATTGTCTTTATAGTAAATCATGTAAAACATATTCCTTTACGAACAAAGAGAGATCAGTTCTGTTGTTTCATAAGAAAAACAAAAAAGAGTGAAATCAATGTAATGACCTACAGTTAGCTCAATGGTTGTTTATGTACTGCAGGTTTATATAGGAGGTAGAACTTGTCACGCTGCTATTTTGGGAGCTGTTTGGAGTTATGGTGGTGCTCCCTCAGGTTTCCACTATAGGTTTCCATGGCAGGTTGAGCTGGCAAACAGGGCAAGCAGAAACATGCTCTCTCATGAAAAAACACCAGCAGATGTCATGAGATGAAGTAATACACTGAAAAACAGATTGTAGCTGTATTTTAAGTTTTATAGACATGACAAATTTGGGGTTGAAATGCTCATCTAAAATGAATACAAATAAATAAGTAAATAAATAATATTTAGAATAATAAATGAGCCAGAATTCAAACATTCTTAAATGTATGTTTTAACATTGTGGAAAATAAGCATATTCCAATCTTTCAGATGATTTAGCCACATAGATTGTTTGCTCCTTTCTGCTAACATGACCCACGGGAGCATTTTCTAAAGTTCTAAGTGTGCTAAAAAATATCGACACTTCCTAGTCGTCGCAGTTCAAAACACGTGGCTTTACAGGAACAATATTGTAAAGGGAAACGATGTACAGATCAGAACGAAGAAGCTAGCAAACTAAAAACATCTAAAAAAACAAAAAAAGAGGGATTAATTAGTCGGTATTATAAGGGGAGAACTGTTAAATATGGCACACATATGTATGTTTGTTTGTGTGTGGGGACAAAATAAATCAATAAAAAAGATTATGATAGTAATAAAGAAGAAAAAAATATTTATTCATATATAATGATATTCCATAATTGAGGGATGTGAAAGTGGGGGCACTGATGTCCAAACACCACATGAATTATGAAACATGTAATGTGAAGCGTTCGCCATTTCTTAAGTTTAAGGCACCGAACGATGTAACTTCAGTTGCATACTGTACATAAGTTACATATGTGATTATTAGTTACCTTATTTACAGTACTTAAGCTAAAATGCCCTGAGTAAAAAAAAATGTACATTAAAAAACAACAAAAATGCAAAATGCATAAAATTCCAATTAATGTACATATTTACAAAAAAAACATTTTATTACTTTGAGGATTAGATATCTTCGTAAGGATTGTAAGCCCGTTTCCCAAAATGTAAAAATAGTAGGCTATCCTTTGAAATCTAGACACCCTATTTGCTGTTTAATGTAATAATGCTTAATTCTTCTTTACTCCTGTCAAAGAAAGGTGGAGTCGCCTCGGGCTTCTCACATGTGCTGACCAACGACGTTGATGTCAAGCGTTTGCTGCATGTTAAAGGTCGACGGATGATCATAGCCAATCATGTGGATATGACCTGGAAAAGCTTCAATTCAGGAGACTGCTTTGTCATTGACCTGGGAAAGGTGATCTAGAAGGCAAACTAAATACCCAAATATGTTGGATCGAAATAATTCAGGCCGTGGTTCATCATATTTTTCATCTTGTTTTCTCTTCTCCTCTCTGTAAAACACTAGGACATCTACCATTGGTCTGGCAGTAAATGCAATGTCTATGAACGCCTGAAAACCACTGAGGTGGCCAAGGATATCCGTGACAATGAGCGAAATGGTCGTGCTGAAGTACACATGATAGATGAAGGGTCTGAGCCAGAAGCAGTCCTTAATGTGAGCTTTTAAAAAACATTTCAAACATCTTTATTCAGGACACATCTGGCATAGGCTGGAAGGAAAGTTTTTAGGAACATGTTGCAATCTGTGAGCATGTGTTTATTCACAGGTGCTTGGACCCAAGCCTGACCTACGAGAAAGCTCTGGAGATGACCTCTCTGATGAGAGGAGAAGCACCCAAGCGACTCTCTATTTGGTAATTATGGGCCAATATTAAATGTTTTAATGAATTATGGTGGGAAAATGTTACAGTAAAATATTCAGTGGATAATTTAGATTTTTTAATCAACTCTGTATTTTATAGGTTTCTGACGCAGCAGGTTCTATGAAGACAACTGTGGTGTCAGAGAAAACCCCATTCAAACAAAGCATCCTCAACCAAAGGGATTGCTTCATCTTGGACAGTGGAAGAAATAAAGTATTCGTCTGGAAAGGTCAAGATGCATCCAAAGACGAGCGCAAAGCAGCACTGACTTCCGCACAGAAGTTCATTGAAAACAAAAACTATCCACAAGATACTCAGGTAATGTGGCCGTATAATGAAAGTCTGCTGCCACAACTCCACCCTTCCTATCTTATCTTCCTGTTTATGTATATGCCCACTCCTATCTATTTTTGACATGAACAGGTCACAATATTGCCAGCAGGGAGTGAGTCCACACTGTTCAAGCAGTTCTTCTTCAACTGGTTGGACAAGGATGAGACCACTGGCCCAAGTAAGACCTACACCATCGGCAGCATCGCCCAGGTGGAGCAGATTCCCTTTGATGCCTCCGAACTCCACAACAACTGCGCCATGGCTGCCCAGCACAGCATGGTGGATGATGGTTCTGGGAAAGTCCAGGTATGGTCACCAGCCTAACACTCACGCTGTTTTTGAGATATCAACATGTAGATGTGACAATGTTGGGTTTCTGTAGATTTGGCGTGTGGAAAAAAGTGATAAAGTAGCTGTTGACCCATCGACCTATGGACAATTCTTTGGGGGTGACTGTTACCTGGTGCTGTACTCCTACACTGTAGGATCCAGTAAGAAACATATCATCTACACCTGGTAAGTCCAACCAGCACAGATGGATTTTACTTGTTATCGTGGCCCTTTGCAAATACTGTTATGGGGCCTCAACTGACCCAACTTTATTTAATAATATACACCATGTAATCATGAAAAACAAAAACAAAAGAAAAAGTGTGACCACCCTGTTGTCCACCACAGAGAGCAGCAAAAGCATATTTATACCACTGACTGGCTAAATGCTAAATCAGAGGATGGTTTATTATAGTGAGAATTGAAAAACAGATGAAAAGAGGTTAAAAGGGAAAAAAGAAAGAGAAAGAAATGAATGCAAATCAGATGTGGTTCCACCGTTCCCTCCTGCCTCTTTATAATTCATAGAAACTTGACATTTATCCAAACATGCAGCTGGAGTCTTTCTTTTGGTTACATTTAGGCCTATAAGATCCAGTTACATCAATGAGCTGTGTGGGGGTTTGGTCAGTTGACTGTCTTGCTTTTCAGCCTTATTCAATATCACCATCTATTAGCTTGAGGCTTGAATGAGTTATGAATACTTTTTGGCTTCACTGTCTTTAGGCAAGGGCAGAAGTGCTCTGTCGATGAACTGGCTGCTTCAGCCCTTCTCACCGTCGATCTTGACGATTCCATGGGCGGAGTGGCTACCCAGGTAAGATAGTTATTGTACAAACAATCAATTGTTTTATTCATATTGTTCTTTAAAGCAACAGTTCAATAGTAGACATCAAAGTAAATACATGGCACACACAGTGTATCTTCTCTTTATCATACAATGTTGTCTGTGTCTTGGCAGGTTCGTGTCACTCAAGGCAATGAACCCCCTCATCTTGTGAGCCTTTTTAAGCCTTTGATCGTCAACCTGGGTGGGACGTCCCGCGAAGGTGGCCAGAGTGAGCCTGGCAGCACACGACTCTTCCACATCCGCCGAAACTCTGCCAAACTCACACGAGCTGTTGAGGTCAGCTTTGTTTTTATCACATTCAATGTGCACAAACTGACTCTTTAAAGTGAGTAACTCACAGCATTCTGTTTGTGTGTCACTGACCCAGGTGGAGCCCTCTGCCCCCTCTCTGAACACCAATGATGTGTTTTTACTGAAGACCCCTAAATCACTGTTCATGTGGAAGGGAAAAGGAGCAACTCCAGAAGAGATGAAGACTGCCGAGGATGTAGCCAGCATTTTTAAGGAATCTGTCACTGAAGTGGAGGAGGCCAGTGAGCCAGGTGAGTGCTGAAAAAGGGCCTTTGATATCTGCAGGGTAATGGTGGAAAAGTTTTTTTTTCTTGGGGAAAACTTATGTTTTCTCTTCATCATCAGGTAATTTCTGGGAAGCACTGGGTGGGAAGGAGGAGTACCAGACCTCCCGGACCTTGCAGACCAACGTCAAGGCTCCACGACTGTTTGGCTGTTCAAACAAGACTGGCAGGCTGATTGTGAGTATCTAATGCAAACCAAACCAATTGTATTGCCCCCCAACAATGATCATGATGCTGATTTGTAACAAGAACTGATTAACTTCAATGTTTCAATGAGAACCTAATCACTGACAGGCTTTCACGAAACCGTCTCAAGAATTTGAACCCCACAAATATGAAAATTAAGCCCATTTTTCATACTTGCATCACATAAGTCACGCCATTAAGATCAAACCGTTCAAACTTGCATAAATTCCTGTCTTTGCCATGACTTTGTATGTGATCATGCCACTTGGGAATTTGTTGTACTTCTCAATATTTAGGCGGAGGAGTTGCCTGGTGAACCTAAACAGTTGGATCTGGCTCCTGATGATGTCATGATTCTGGACATCTGGGATCAGGTATGTCTGCCTTCACTACTTGTGAAAGAGGTCAAATCTCATTTGTATTGCCGCCCTTTCCCTAAATCCCTTTGGTCATTTCTCCTACCAGATCTTTATTTGGATCGGAAAGGATGCCAATGAGACAGAGAAAACTGGATCCAGCAAGATTGGTAAGACAAACAGAGCTAGTCAAGATGAGGAGGATTTACATAAGAGGCTTTGTTAACAAATGTATCCTTGTTTTATTTTCAGCTAAGGATTACCTGAAATCGGACCCCTCTGGCCGGAGCCAAATTCCCATCAGCACCATCAAACAGGGGCATGAGCCGGCCACCTTCACCGGCTGGTTCCATGCCTGGGATCCCAAAATGTGGGACAGGTCCCTGGAAGATATGCTGCAAACCAAAAGTTAAAAGCGTTTGTAGAAAAACGCAAAGCAGTAGCATCCATAGAAACCTGCAAGATAAATTACCTTTGAACTTCTAAGAATAATCAAAGTAAGATACTTTTATGATACTTTGAGTGTGGGTGCACAGGAATAACATGCTGAATATGTATGTACCTTTTGGGGTACAACGACTCATCACTGTGGCAGTACCCTCTATACTGTTTGTTCCTTTTTGGCCGTCAAAAAAGTACACTTAGTTAGTTGAGGTCCACAAATTGGCTGTTTTGAGTACAGAATTGTACAGAATTGGTGGACAGAAATGGACTCTTACTATACCCCTATTTCTAATTGGGCTGACTATTGGTAACTTTTTGAGGGCAAAAAAGGCACATGTATGTTTCCATGTAATGTCAAGGGCACAACAGCTGTACCTTAGAGAGTACTGCCATGGTGACAAGCTGTAATACCCTTAAGGTACAAATTCATCACATCAGGGCAACGTTGAGATGCATTAAAGATTTCACATCCATTCCTGCTGATATACTTAGCACAGAAGCTTAAATCTAATCTTAAATAGATATAATCAAACCTTTGCTGGGAACATTTTTGGATTTTTCTTTACAACTGTTTGGTCTTATGCATTAAAATAATAACATTTTTACCGTCCAGGAAAAAAACAAGTTGCACTCTTTCTTCCAATTCCAGTGTAGCCTTAAGGAAATATTGGAAATTTACATTGGTCATGGATGATATTCTGGTATTTTAAACATCACAATGTATTTCTGTTTGAATTTTAATAAAAATATATTACCCTTTTTCTGAGATTGTCTTTTCTCATTGCTTTTCTTTATTCAAACATGAATTTTTTCTCGCAAGTCAAATCTTACGATTTACTGCAGCACTAAACTTGTTATCATGAGCTTCACTTCTCACTAGTCATCAGCATCCGTGTGAAGGCCGGGCTTAATGTTAATCTTCAACCCATGTGTACAAGGCGTCTGCTGAGTTGCAGACCTGTGGATTAAGGAGCGGGCTTTAAAGGATCCTCCAAGTCAGCCTTTGCCTCCCCTCTTTTGTTATTCTTCATTCTCCTTTGCTGGAGCTGCAAGACAAACACCAACCAGCACAATGACCCAGAAGGTGGTACTCATCACAGGCTGCTCCTCTGGGATTGGTCTCGCCTTGGCTGTCCGCATCGCAAAAGATGAGAAGAAAAGGTTCATGGGTAAAATTGCCACATTTTTATCTAAACTTGCCATAACTGACAGCTGTATGTGTGTAACTGTCATCTGCAAATGGACTAAGGAATGAGTCCATTTAATGAATCAAGGAGACTTTTAAATGTGTCTATTTTACACATGTTGAAGGCAAGTTAGAATAACAGAAAAGGACTGTATGAAAATTATGAGGGGGGTAAAAAAAAAGTGTTAAAGTTATGTTTTGTTTTTTGTTTTTTTTGCTGGAGAGTATTGGAAGAAGAGGGAAGAACTCCTATTGATATTCCTTATTTCAATGCTCAAAAGCTATTGGTTTAAAACATAGGTTTAAAAGCAGAGCGATTTGAATGTTTGGGATGCAATTTTCTATTTTTGCCATGTTTTTACAGTGAAATTTGAATGGTGGATAATAACAAAAACTTGTGCAAGAAGAATATAGAATGTAAAACTATCCCTAATGCCACTGGGGATACGTTAGAAAAACATATTGTTCATTTGTGATGGTAAGTGGGCTGTTAACAAACAACACAGCTTCAAATTCCTTTTGTTTGTTGCAGTCTATGCCACCATGAGGAACCTAAGTAAGGGAGAAGCGCTGGTTGAGGCAGCTGGTCGGACTCTGGGCAGGACTTTGGAGATCAAACAGTTGGACGTATGTGACGAGGTCTCCATCAAAGCCTGCGTGGACAGCCTGCCTGAACGCAGGGTGGACATTCTTAGTAAGCACAACATTCGGTTGAATGGATTTAGAAAATGTAACATTTCGTATGAAGCAATCAATTAAAGTTTATTTGTATAGCACCTTTCATACAGAAGACTGAGCAATAAAAATAATAGAGAGACATAAAAAGAGACATAAAAAGGACCAATGCAAATGAGATGATACAAATAATTTAAACTAAATCTATTCAAAAGCTACATATAAAGTGAATAAAAATGAGTATAATAAAATCCAAAAAGGTAAAAGAATTACACTAACATTTATTTGTATATGTGTATGAAATAAAATATAAAAGGTAGACTAAAACTAGATCAAGGAAAAAATGAATACAAATAAAAACTGATAATAAAACTAAATGAAATTAAATTGGGACAAACTTATAAATCAAACTAATAAATACAATGCATTGTATTGTATATTGAAGTAAGTGAATCAAATTATGTAAATATAAATGGATGAATAAGGAGTTTTAGGTTCACATTTAAAAACTTTCATCTGTTCTCAGATCTGATCTCAGGTGTTGGTTCTGCACCTTTGCATATTTTCCAATAATAATTGTCCTGTCCATGCTGTGATAACATTTCTTGCCATGCTGACATCCTCTCACAGTAAGTAATGCTGGGATGGGTCTGATTGGACCCATCGAGTGCCAGTCCATCGATGAGATGAAGACTGTCATGGACACCAACTTCTTTGGGCTCGTGCGTTTGCTGAAGGAAATTCTTCCCGACATGAAGAGGAGGAAGAAAGGCCACATTGTGGTCATTAGCAGCGTCATGGGCATTCAAGGTGAGGGTGCTTACACCAGGTCATCATGAGAGCATTTCTTTATGGTGACAAAAACACTGTTTTAACAGGATCTCACTGTTTTTCAGGAATTTTATTCAATGACGTCTATGCAGCATCCAAGTTTGCAGTGGAAGGCTTCTGTGAAAGCTTAGCAGTACAAGCCCTGAGGTTTAATCTCAAGTAAGATACTGTTTCGTATATGTTGCTTCAGGAGAACACACAGACTAAATGTAGCACATTGTGCCCATTTCACTCTGTAGTGGTTTTTCAATGAGATTCACTGTCCCTTACTGGGATCAGTGGTGGAAAACATACTCAGTCCACTACAGTATTACAGTATAAGCATCAAATTGTTATGGGCACATTTCAACTACTTAATATGGAGTACTTTTAACCAGGTTTTGTGGTTAATTCATAAAAATGCCTGAAAATGTTCCTATTAACTAAAGATATCAGGTCAATGTAGTAGAGTATAAAGTACAATATAATATGGTGGAGTAGAAGTATGAAGTTGCATAAAATTAAAATATCCTGGTAAGTACAAGATTGCACTTAAGTTTAGTCCTTGAGTAAATGTACTTTGCTACATTCCACCACTGGTAAGGGAAACAACATTCCCTTTCAGTGGTAACATGAAAATACCTGCACACCAGACGTTATCCGAGACATCTGCACACTCGTATTGCACAATCACACCCAGCATTGTTTTGGCACTGAGAGGCAAATATGCCTGCCAAAACCACACAGCACACCCTGGTCTGAGGCAAGTCCTACTACAGCATAATAAAGCAACTGAGTATTAAAAGAAAAAGCTTCGCAGGTTGGTTTCAGATATACACCGTACATTAAAAGTAATGTTAGCTCTTCAGCATTCGCTTTGCTGCACTTCAGCTTCCAATTGGAAGGAATATCTCTGTACTTTACTTGTTTCCTCTTTCTTTCCTCAGCATCAGCCTGATAGAGCCAGGTCCAGTAATTACAGAGTTTGAGCGTAAAGTCTATGACGAGGGCATGAAGACTGATCTCAGCAAAGCTGACAAAGTTACTGCTGACATGTTCACCAACATCTACCTGAAGAACTACAATCAGATCTTTGAAACCCTCGGGCAGACGGCTGAAGATGTAGCAGAGGTATGGTACTTCTTATTCACACTTGTCTGTCCACCGTTACAGTGTCTGTAGCTCTGGTTTATGTTTTTTGCGTTTATTTGTCCTCCTAGCATACTCACAAGATCATCACCATGGAGAATCCCCCTTTCCGTCATCAGACAAACACTCTTTACACCCCGATGACCACACTCAAATATGCTGACCCCAATGGCGACCTCCCGATTGAAACATTTTACAAAATGGTGTTTGAACACGACAAGGTCTTCAACGCCAGTCTGAACTTCCTCAAACTTCTGCGCTGGAGAAGTCGAAAGAGCTTTACCTTGGAAAAGGACAAGAGCAACTGATGAATAAATCTTCTTTTTTATTTTTGGCAAGATGCATTACTTCATGTGGGTTCCTGTAGCTTTCATTTGAATTTAATTTTTTTTAGCTGTAAGAACTATTTGTGATATAATGCTGAAACAAAGATTATTGTGAACAAATAAATAAGTGATATATGAAATTGTGATAATCTTGTTATTTTGTTTGTTTTCTGTTTCATGTGTCTGTATGTGCTCTGGGAGGTTTTAAATCACACCGTCGTATTCAACTGACACCCATAACTCTCTTAACCAGTTAAGCCTTCAAGCCCTTTATTACACAATATGTAAGCAGTAAGCATAACTATGAAGGTGGCGACAAAGTCAATGCATCAAATGAAGCACTTGGATCATTCAGATGGTTATACTGCTTTATTGAGAGATGGTGTTTAAATTTTAAGATATCTAAATATTTAGAAGTCATTTTTAAAGAGATGTATGACTTTGTGAATGAGCTATTGTTGGTGACATTGTGTTTATAACACTGGGTTATGTAAGATATTTAGACATGGCCTAATCTGGGATTCACCTGTCTGATCTAAGCCTTGCACCACATGGGCTTTTACTGGGAACCACTTCAGAAAGATTTTCATGAGTTCTTAATATGTTGATAAAAAACAATAACCTACAATTTATTTAGATTTTCAACTGTGCTATGCTGAATTTAACAGTACAATATTTTTGTAAAATAATTCAATGCCATTATTCAATGCATTCGTGTGCAACACATTATTAATACTGTACATATCAATAAATATTCTTATTTATATTCCTACACTTTAATACCCTGAATCATAAATCTATTTTTTTAATCTAATCTATTTTTATTTACATTGCTGTTATGTATTTCTGTTTTTACAAACATCTGCTTTGTAAACCATTGTATGTGTATTCTATCTATCTATCTATCTAAATAGATATAGATATATATTTCTGATTTTGATTGAAATTGAATATAAGTTGAATAATGTAATTCCATAAGTGAACAGTAGATGGCGGTAAACACCAGCTAGGCGTCTTCAAACACCTCTCGGTTACACAGTATATCCGGCTTTTTGTTGACGTTGTATCCGGACAGATTTAAGCTAATGTTACCCAGAATACAAATGTGTAAATGAACTACCGGTAGCTTTAGGTTTCTTGGTCATGTTTTGCTCATTTTCTCGGTGCAAGGGAAAGCAGCCTGTAGTGTTGTGACGACCCCTTTTCCATTATCGTCTCTATCTAGCCAACTATTTAGTGAGATATGGCAGGGGCAGTTCATTGTTAGCCTAGCTTTAGCCATGCTCTCAGGCTCCGCTTTCACTTGTCTTTTGCGGCTTGCTTGCGACAGGGACCACAGCTACTAGCTAACTTAGTAGCTAGCCAGTTGAGCATATCTTCCTCCAGTATTAAAAGTTTTTTGTCTTCTCTTGTTTATGCTTCAGCGGTTCTTGGACCTTTCGTTTTCTGTCACATTCCCTGGAACCGCGACGGACTGCAGAAACTGCACGTCGTTAATTTAACTTAAAATTTGCTATTAGCTTAGTTACCAAGCTAACCGGCTAATTTTGAGGAAACGTCTTTTTTTCTTGATGACATTTGACTTTATATTGACGTCGCCGTTACATTGGCAGTAAACTCCATCAACTCAAGGAGTCCAGCCGTCGTATGCTACCGGTTTTCACCACCCAGTGAAGAACCGGACCTTTCATTTCTGTGGTTTTTACCCATTTGTCTGCCACGATGGCTTCTTCCTCTGGAAGCGACGACGACCTAACCATCCCCAGAGCAGCAATCAACAAGATGATTAAAGAAACACTCCCAAACGTACGAGTGGCTAACGACGCCAGGGAGCTTGTGGTCAACTGCTGCACAGAGTTCATACACCTCATATCCTCAGAAGCCAATGAAATATGCAACAAGTCCGACAAGAAGACCATATCCCCTGAGCATGTCATCAACGGTGAGTCCTTGTCCATGTGTGCTCCGCATTTGCATATTGAGGTCTACGGGAGGGGATGTGCCCATCACCTCGCCATGAACTTTTAACCACAGAGAGTAATTATTTCGCTTTCACCTCTTCTTTTCACAACACAGCTCTAGAAAGCCTTGGTTTCGCATCATACATCACGGAGGTGAAAGACGTATTGCAGGAGTGTAAAACTGTCGCTCTGAAGAGGAGGAAGGCCAGCTCTCGACTGGAGAACCTGGGTATCCCGGAGGAAGAGCTCCTCAGACAACAACAGGAATTGTTTGCCAAGGTATGAGCCGACATACTAACGCATCTTCAGCTTTCTATTGATTCTGTGGATCAACATCCCCATTTGACTATGAATTAAATGCATATATGCATTAGCTGAGACTGGAAACCACTGTGTGGTTTAATGCAGTATAGCAGCACCAGCACTCAAGTATTACATAATTGCAATATTGGTGTTTGTAATTGAAAACAATAAGTTTATGTTAGCTTGCAACCAGTATATCAGAAGGCAGCTAGCTATTATTTAATCTGGTTAGCAATCGACAGGTACTGAACATAGAGCTCTGATGTTCATTTAGCTATTTATTTGATATTTTTGTTTTCAGTTCTGATTCATAGTATTATAGATATTTGTATGCATAAATATATATTTTATAATAAAGTTTGTTTAAGGAGCAGTGTTCTAAGTACCTTTGCAAGTTCATATTGGTGCTAGTCTGATTTACTGGATGTAGGCTGTTGGGATTTATCTGCCACTGGCCACCTATTTCCGACTGAATTCTCCAACCCTCCCACTATCTATCTGCAGGGGCGCAGTCTCTGCGTCCTGGGCTAACCATCACCCAAGACAATTGTGATTGGTTTAAAGAAATACAACAAGCCAGAGTATTTTCCCTTATTAAAATAATAGTACGTGAAGCTTCCAGCCCTCACAGAGTGTTGTGGAGATTGGTCTGGCTATGCAAGACAATATTTCACACAATGTCCAATACCAGTCTGTTTTCCCCATCTAACATCAGTATGGATCTCACAAATCCCATATTAGTTAGGCTATAGTGTTTGGGTTAAATCACACATTGCATTTTTGGCTGAACAGGAAAGAATGCAGACATAAGTAAAATGTACATTTAAAAAAGGCAATGCATTTCAAAAGAGTGTAATGAAAGCTTTAATTATTAGTAAAATATGTGTGGTCTAAACAAGTATAGGTTTTAACTAGAGTGTAAAATGTGAACATGATTTGGAATGATGTGGAATTAGTCACTTGCTTTATCTGTTTACTGAATTGTGACATGCTTTCACTTTCATATTTATATTTGATTAACTTGGATGAGGATAAAAAGTTGGTCAGAGGTTATTAAACTGATTCTGTTGTAATTATTCCATGTTGGCACATTTCAACTATGAATTATTCTAGTTTTATTAATGGGATTGAAAATGAAGTATGATCTGTTGAACTGTGAAGCCTTTTAAAAAAGAAAAGAAAAACATTTATATCATGACATATAACTCTGAAAACCTTTGAGAGTCCATGGCGTAGTGCCACTGACCCCATCATTGACCTTGGGTATGCCACTCCCATTTCAATGCACATGTGAAATATTATGTGTCAAATAAATCTTTGAATCTTGCTGTGATTTAAAGGACCAACCACAATCTGGCAGAAGTATTTTTGGCTACACATGTGCTGTATTGTTGTACCTCTATGTGCAAAAGCTCCATAGATGGGTATAGATTGGTCCAGTCTTAAGTGCACCTCTGTAGAAATGCAGCATGTCGGGGAGACAGAGAGAAACATCACCTTGATCAGCTGTTTCCCTCCAAGTAAAATGTGTTTGTAATAAACGCACAACAGTTTCTAATTTGCAGTGGTACTATGCTAATCAATAGTTAATTTCCTTGCAACATCTCATACATCATAATTCATTGTGATCATTGCCCTCATCCTTGATCTCTGATCATGGCTAATGCATATAGCAGCATAACATGTCTGAGTCAAAAATACTTTGATATTTGAGTTGCTCAGGTCTAATTTGACGTCAGATATCACCGTGATGTTTTGAAATCTCAAAGCAACGAGCAAATAAGCTTCTCTTTCTCCTTCCTTTGTTTCACAATTTCTGTTTTGGTCCGACTGTGTTCCTGCAGGCGCGGCAGCAGCAGGCAGAGCTCGCCCAGCAGGAGTGGTTACAGATGCAGCAGGCCGCCCAACAGGCACAGATGGCGGCAGCATCTGCCAGCGCCGCTCAGCAGGCTGGTTCCTCTCAGGATGAAGATGAAGAGGATGACATGTGATCCCCAGACGCCGTTCTACTTGTCCGAAATTCTTCCTGGGACAGTGTTGCCGCACAAATCTCCCAGTGCTGTCAACGGCAAAGACATGAGGCATCTTTAAACCGCTGTTAGACGTTGGTGTAACATGGATAATGCACATTGGAAGAGACAATGAAGAGAAAAGACGGAGGGGGATATAAAGATAGCCGCACCGTCAGGCACCAGTACATGAAAATGATTTGGATTGAGAGGCTGTTATTGAAGTTTTTGATCAGTCTCACCCCCCCCACCCCCCATTTTCCAGTGGCTTCAGTTCAATTATGTCTTGATATTATGTTGTGAATAATTTGTAGATTTCTGGATGTGTTGTGGACACTGAAGGCACTTTGCCTGGGATATGTCAGTGAATTTTGGTGATGGCGCAAGTGTTGGCTCTTTCAGGTACTGCACCAGATAGCTTACTTATGTTATCCGTTGTACTAGATCACTTTTGGTGGTTTAGGAGAACTGCTTTAGAATAATTTCAGAGCAGTTGATTTCTCCTTTTTGTTTTTGATGGCCACTTTAATGGCTTCCTCTTCCCCCTCTTGGTATATTTGTTCAACTGAGGATCATTTGAGGGGTTGTTAATATAGGAATTGTTTTGTTAAGTATAGAAATAAATGGACATTTTGGTTAATTTTTTAGCTAATTTGGATACTTTTTGTGGCATTTCCTTTCAATCTTGAACCACCCACAGTATTGCTAATTAGCTACACCTTTCAGAAACTGTATATTTTTGTCTCATAGAACCAAAGATAGAGGACAGACTAACAGCCCAGAGTTAGTGGTTTTTTAAAGGTCGAGGTGATACTGTGATTCTTGTTGCTGACTCCTGATCAGTGTCAACGATGTTAAGGATGATTAACCGATGACTTTGTAAGATGCTTTGGATATCCAGGCTGAATTTGTTATTTCCCTTCTCTTCGGGTGCAGTATCAAACATTTGCATTGTGACTGTGGTCAATCCTCAGTGTGAAGACAAGTAATATAGTTGTTATACACATTCACTCGCCTATGCTACAAAGTTGTATTCTTTAAGCAATAAAGGAATCATGTTTTATAGACAATTGTTTTGTGTGATTTTAATCCTAAATCTCATTGTTCTAAATCTAAACACATGGTTGATGGTTGCACCCCCCCTCCCCTGCACTTTGACGATGATTTGTGACTCCTGGGAGAGTCAGATGGATGTGAGCAGGTAGACGAGCAGCAGTGGAGCACTTAGCCTACTGGGACCACAGGCTTTTGCATCACGTTTTATAAATTCTCTTTAAAAATGGCAGGTGCAATCATAGAGAACATGAGCACTAAGAAACTGGTTTTCTTGGGTTTCTTTATCCTTGTTTCCCAAGTGATTTCCATCATGGTGGGAGCATTAATTGGTAAGTCATGACATTTTATTCTTTATTTAATCTGTGGTTTTCTAGAGCTGCTGGTAACTCTTAAACACTTGAATTTTAATGTGGTGTTTTCAAGATTTCGAAGTGCTTGGGGTTTGAATAAAGTGCTTACAACTGTGTGAGATTTGTGTCATAGAATGCCAAGGCTACTTTAAAACAGGTGACACATGCTGTCATGAAACAATTGCAGCAAAATACCTATAATGTAAGAGAATCAGTATTTTTTAGATCAATCAGGTTCGCAGAGTATTTTTTTTCTTTTTTTCCCTGGTTATTTGCACTGTGTATTTTGGAATATAAAATGGTAAAAATCCAATTTTGTTCATACATTTTAAAATACATAGGAGTGTAATAGTGATTTTTGTATATCAGCCAATCAATATCTGACTTTTTTATGCCCTTATATTTGTATCAGCATCAGTCCCAAAATCCAGTATTCGTTGGCCTTAAGTACGCTGTATATATTCAATATAAATATGTATATTACCACAGCTGTAAAATGTACATTGAACATTTCTTGAATTTGTAGATACCCTCTGTATTGTTGTATTAAATATAATTTTTTTAAAAAGTAACCTACATATTGTTTGTGTATCAAGAACATACCAAAAACCTGTATCTATCTGAACTGTGTTCTCCCAATGTGGATAAATGAATAAGATAAAGCTTTTTCTGTCTGTACTTAATGGAGCCTAACTCAAACCACATGTCTCTGACAGATTATTCCCCTCTGCCATAGCTCCCAGTCCCACCAGTGCTATTCGCTACTTGGCCACCAAATGTATTAATCGGCACAGGGTGCATGGCTGGCTCGTGCCGTGGGGATCAAACCGGTGCCAGCAGATCCACAGTTTTGATGAGCCTCTGGCAAAAACGCTGGATGCCAACGACATTGTTTTTGCTGTGCACGTACCTCTTCCAAACAAGCAGATGAGTCCCTGGTTTCAGTACATGCTGGCTGTTCTACAGTTTGACATTGCATTCAAAATGATCAATCAGATTGGTAAGAGATGTTCTTTGTCATAAATAAGGTACAAGCTCCTCAGTTCCTGTGGTGGATATAAAACAAACCAATAAACCTTGTCCCTGCCCATGTAGAAGATGATGTCATCATCACTATTGATGCTGGCCTGGCATACAGGGATGATCTGCAGTCTGAGTGGACCACAAAGTTTCATTCAGTGGAGCAAAGGCCCCTCAGGTGCATATTGGCAGTGCCCAAGGTCAGTCTGCATGTCTGCATTTAAAATGTGCAAATAATATAATTACACTATATAAATATGTCTGGTTTATAACCTCTAACAGTCCATGCATTTGCAGACATATGAAAACGAAGGCCGCTTTTATCATTGTGATCCCATACCATTCATGGAACTGGGTAGTATGGCCCACAAATATTTTTTGATTAACCTGCGCTTACCTGTGAACGACACAGTGAATGTTGGAATTGGAGAAATAAAAGATATCCATATAGTGGTGAGTTTAATTCTTAATGTAACTCCCATTGCTGTATGTTTTGATTGAATCAAATCTTAAAGACTCCCTCTTCTCCATAAGGGCATCCACCAGAATGGGGGCTTCACTAAAGTGTGGATCAGCATGAAGACTGTGTTCAGTCCCTGGATTTTTGTGGCAACAGTTTGGTACTGGCACAGGATCAGTCTCATGGCAAGACCTCCAGTCCTTTTAGAAAAGTATGTGAGCTCATAACAAAGACTGGCTGAATGTTTTTATTAAACTGACTGCTTGACATTTTAGCATTGAAGAAAACAAACAGCAGACTTTCACCCAGAAGAACAGGGTTCCTGTCCCTTGTATAAACAAAAGTTAAACGACTTTTTACATAACTTACATTTTTTTTTTACGTGACTTCCATGGCTTCACTCCCAGCATTTGTGATTGGCTGACAGGTGAGGGGGCAGGAATTGGTAAAAACTCAGTTGTCAAGAAAAGGAACAAAAAGTAACATGAGAAGTGTGACATGAATAGAAAAGTTACAGGGAAAATCCCATTATTAGATACCTAAAACACAATAAAAAATCATAAAAAATTGATTGATTTTTAATTATTTATTTGATAATTAATTGGTTCATTTATGATTTCCACGTGTGTTCTGTGAATTTTTTATTTATTTTTATATTGTACACTTTGGGCCTCCACAGCATCACCACATCCATTGAGGCTTAAGATACAAGCTGAATACAACATCAACTTTTTCAAATGGTAGAATAAAGCTATACAGCACGGCTCTAGAGCACTTAGGTTCAAAACCCTAAGTGCTCCTCAGTCACTCAGTGCAGACTTCAAAACACAGCCGAACCTTGTGTCATACTTTCATGAGGTATGCAGCGCTTCAGGGGGGCATGTTAAGAGCAGAGCAAATGAAACATGCTTGATCTTAAGTGTATGGTAGAACCAGGCCAATACTCTGCTTGCAGCAGAAAGTTGTATTTTAGGAGGATGGAGAGGAAATGTAAGTCATTCTATGTATTTGCCTTACACAGGGTGATATTTGCTCTGGGTGTGTCCATGACGCTCCTGAACGTGCCGGTGGAGTGGCTCTCGCTGGGCTGTGAGTGGACGTGGATGCTGCTGTTTGAAGACGCTCAACAGGGCGTTTTCTACTCAACACTCTTCTGCTTCTGGATCATCTTCTGTGGTGAACACCTCATGGTTAGCATCATTAACTTCTACTCTACTGTACATTTCTCCACACTTTTATGCCTGTTATGCATTACTTTCAACTTTCAAATCTTGTAGGACCAATGTCAGAGGAATCGCCTCTCAGCGTACTGGTGGCAGGTGGGGCTGGTGATGTTCGGATCATCTGTTCTCCTCATATTTGACCTGAGTGAACGGTAATGACATGACTGCTCTATCTTAGCTCTTTGTGTTGTGGCATTATCTTTCTTTAAAAGTGAATGTGCTTTGTTTCTTATAAAGGGGGGTCCATTTGATCAACCCTTTCTACAGCGTGTGGGCATCAGAAACAGGAATAAAGGTGGCAGTATCCTTCACATATTTATACTCTGTCAGAGAACAAACGTGGGTCTGTCTGCGTCATCCAGTCCTTTCCCTTAACTGTCATCACAGGTAACCTTCATTATTGTAGCTGGGGTTTCTGTTTGCCTGTATTTCGTCTCTCTGTGTGGCATGGTGTGCTGTGTGTTCAGGAACATTGGTGGGAAAATGCAGCAGCTTCCTGCAATGCCAAAGGCCAGGAGACTTCGTTACAAGGTTTGATTTGTTTTCTTTGTATGATTTAATATTTGAATGCGATAGATGAAACAATATTCTGTTTTTTTTTTTTTTGGCAGGGTATAATATTGAGGTTCAAGTTTTTAATGCTGGTAACTCTGGCATGTGCAGCCATGACTGTCATCTTCTTCATCTTAAATCAAGTAAGTATCACCTCTAATGGTCAACCTAGAGGTCTGTAATCCTGTTTTTTTTAGTGTTTGCTCATTTTTGGGCTCTTAACAATTATTCCAAATGTTCTTCATGTTTCCCCAGGTCAGTGAAGGTCACTGGCACTGGGGAGACTACACGCTCCAAGTCCACAGTGCTTTTCTAACAGGGATCTATGGCATGTGGAATCTGTATGTTTTCACCATCATCATTCTCTACGCTCCCTCACACAAGCACAACAGAAACAAGGCAGGAGATGGCCAACAAGCAGGTCTGTATGTTTTACTTCATGTTAGAACCCAGTTGAAAAAGACTTGAACATGTCAGACGTTCAAATGTTTGTCTAAGATTATATTGATTATCAATAGATAAGCCAGAAAGCCAAGAGACACAGCTGACATGTGGAGAGCAGGGGCCCACGGAGACCTACAGGATCACTGGGAAGCTGGCTGAGGAATAACTGCCACAAAACCTCTTTTTGTCATGTTTCTGTCATTATTCTGCTGTTGTTTCTGAAAAGTTTTAAACACTATTAAAAACACTGCAGGCTGGAAAATGTCAACCTTGTCTCTTAAAAAATGATGTTGCCATACAACAAAACTGCATTCTCATTAATGTTTCGAGGGAAATATATTTCTCCCAGATTTCAGATGTTTTAAAAAATGTGTTCAGTGTTATGAATTGAAGGGAAACTGCAGGATTAGGTTCAGAAAGAGCTCATTGTTTCAGTTAATGTTTGTTATGTCACTTAAGTTATTAATGTAAGTGAGTACATACCAGACTTTATGAGACTTGAGACTTTGTCTAAAACTTAAATAAAACAGAATGTGATGATCCTTTGTGACATATTTTTTTTTTTTTAAAACTGCACAAAGACAATGTATCTAATAGTTAAACTGATGAACATTTTTTGTAAATGCACTTGGAATTCTGAACGTTCCGAACCAACATTTTTGGAATCCACGTTGTACATACATAAGTTAAAATAAGTCAGTGTTGACTTCTGGTTTCATATGGGACATGAACAGCAAATTTTCCTTACATGGGTTGCTCGGGGTCACTATCTAAATTTGTGCCCTGGGGCCTCCTACATGGGATATATGGCTAAAACAGCCTTCTACAGTATCATAATGCAGATTTGTCGTCCTCCAGACATGTTTAAAGTATATGAAAAATATTCTGCTATGATTGATATTTTATTTAATATAATTTCCCCATGTAAATAGTAAAGAAAAGACTACTGCTACTACTGATAAGTACTCATTACCATTACCAGGGGATATAAACTCAAGAACAAGAACATTTGTGTGTGTGTCATTAATTTATTTACTTTTTAAATGTCCACAGTTATGTAATATAATGTAGATTACCTGACTGACTGTTGAAAACCCTTCTCTCTCTAGATGTATTCATTTTGAACGTTTTATGGGCAAAATAATAAAGAATCCACATCTGGCTCATTATAAATCAACCCACACAGGTGTGTTCAATTATTAGGCTCTTCTCAAAACTGGGTCGGGGTGTACAGACTGTGTCCATGGGCGGTTAATGAGAAAATGGGCCCCTGGACACAGACATGCAAAAGGCTATTATTGTTTACTCTCTTTTTTATTGTTTTTTCTTGATGTATGCCTCTTTATACTTGCTGCGCATCTATGATTTTGTGTTTGTTTTGCATCAGGCTATGTTGTCTAAGTTTTTTTTGTAGTTATACTTTTGTCTGCGGTTGGTTTGTCCCCTTTTGCAGTGATTCTGGGTCTCTTTGTACTTGCTGTGTCTCTTGTAATTATTTTGTTTCTCTTATTTTTGTTTCTTTGTGGTCATTTTGCATCGTCAGTATGTAAGGTGAACCTTCAGTGTCAACAATCATACCAAGTGAGCTATATATAGTGTTTTGTAATTTTACATTTCACAACAAAATCTGATTTTTTTTTTCCATTATGCAATGGAAATTAAACTTTTGATTTGCATCATTATTCGGGATGGCCATCACTTGCAATATCACATGAACGTCTGTACAATAATAATAACTAGCTATACGTGGTGTACAGTGAGAACAGGCCTACCGACAGAGGGCGCTGCTGTCTCTCCCACACAGCAGAGTCCAGCCCAACAACAGCTCAGCAGCCCTCAGCAGCAGATGACTGACCGTGTCCCTGTCACCGTGTTTCACACCAACACGGCCCGATGTGTATTTTCTGCGTCCTGAAAGTTTTCATTCGCCACAGTTAAAGTGATGTTTCAGTGAAAGGAGCTCCTCGCGCATTCTTCCATGGCTCAACTTTGAAAAAAAAGTGTGTCGGATCGATCGGAGAGGCCAGGTGAGTATCAGCACAGAGATTACATGAATAAGCTTTCAGACACTGTAACTGACATGACCGCAATGTATGTGGACAGTAATGCTGTGGTGAAATAATACGATCACCATAACGACTTAACTGTAACCAAGATGAAAGTACAGGCATAGAGTTAGGCGAAAACACGTGAATGTAATGCGTTTATATCAGGTATTTGTGCTGCCTGTGTGATTTCCATCAGTATTTCAGATTTAAATGGTGGATATATTATGTTCTGTACATGCAGTGATGAGATAAAAACCACCTGTTGTTATGTTGCTGTTGCTTTACAGCTGTCTTTAAACTACAAATGCCCTAAAATAAATCAGAAAGGAATCAAAAGTTTAGGTCTTACATGGAAACACTGTAGCACAGTTAGGAAAAGTTCGTGAAAAATATAGAGTACACTGTTACAGGGCAACAGTGGGAACCTTGGTTGGTCTATTGGAGTAGCTATATATTGAAAAGATTGACCCAAACATGACCTCACCTCAGGTTATACTTTGCATTGACTGTAATGGTAGTGCTGCTTTAGGAAACATCTGTCATTACATCGATTATTGGACTTAAACTGTTTTGATATTCAATGAACTCACAAGCCAAACATTCCCTAAAGTTCAGCTTTTTTCTTGTGCAAGGATTTAGTGCTACAATCCTTTGTTTTGTGTTTGGATTTTTTTTTTTTTAGGGTCCAGCTAATTTTTCAACATTTTGTTGATATTTTATAGACCATTGTTGAGACAATATTTGACTGATTAGAAAAAAAAAACAACTACATTTCATTTCTAAATTTTGTGTTAATTTGTTAACCTGTATTTTGACCAAAGTGCTGTTTTATTCTGCTTTTGGTTTCAGAGGAGGCATCCTTTACACTTACTGTTGAGATAGTGGATGGTAGCTGAAGTTTAATATATTATAAAATATGTTTGTTTTTTTCTGTGTGGGCCGATGTCACCCCGTCTTACTCTTACTAACAAAAAAAATCTATAACAGCAGCCAAGATAGTGTTAACTGTAATTCCAGTCTTTCTTCAAGAAAAGGCTCATGGCTCAACCCCTAACTGTGCTTACAGTTAGAACTAGAAAAGCACTCGGAGAGCGTAGGTCTCGCGTGCGTGCGAGTGCAGCAGGTAGCGAGTGCGTCAGACAGCGAGTGTTGTAAGCAGTGATAGCATTTACGGATCACCCCCAAAATGTAATGACTTGTTCCTGGTATCATTTCGGACATTTCCTGAAAATGTCATCCAATTCCGTCCATAAATTCTTGAGTTATGTTGCTAACTAACAAACAGACAGACAGACAAAAGAACGAACAAACTCCGGGGAAAACATAACTTCCGTGGCGGAGGTAATAAGGCTAAACCATTAATGTAGGTCTATCTGCAGGTACACAGTAAGCCTCTCCACTACATGACAGGCCCTTTAAATAGTCACAGTTTGGTTAGACGACTTAGATTATGTTTAGGCACAAAAACTGCATGCTAAGGTGGACATAACACTACCTGGTTCGGTTCTAGGAAATGGTTTGGATAATGAAGTTATTGGTTATTGTCTCCCTCCCTGGTTGCTTTGCAGTGTAGACAAGTGTTGCCAATGTTAAATAACAACCTCTTCTGCATTATTTTGATCCATTGAATCAGGCTTTCACATCTGAAGGTGTGTGCATGTGCCAAAAATGAGGCCTGCTAATACTAGGCTCCACTATTCAACTAGAGATCCTTTTATTTATTACATCTGCTGCATTTCAAATCTGTTGTTGTTGAAACTTTATTTTGAGGACATTACTTTCATAACGTGTCAAATGCAGAAAAACATGCCAGCTTATGTCTCTGACTGATGGAGTTTTTGGTGGATTATGTTTCCAGTAGCATGGCCTCTGGCAGTCTGACTCTACCTGAGTGGGTTTTTGGTGCTGACGTGGGTTTGGCTTGTTGCCTGGTTACACCACAGCCACTGGTGCAGACCTTAGCGTGGTTTAATCTCGTGAGAGGGCAGCCACCCCTTCCCCCCTTCTATCCCTCGACTCAAATTCCACGCTCAGCCTCCGGGGAGCTTGACTGTGCGTCACTGCTCTGGTCACAAAGACCTTCAGAGAATGCTGCTAGTCAACACAGCGAGCCGCCGCCGCCGTCAGGCCTGAGCCCTGTTACTCCACAGTAATATGTGAAATATTTTCTACTGCTCTCTCTGCCTCTCACCGTCAACACAGTGATGGAGGTATTATACAGTCGATGATCACACAAAGAGGCCGATAAGTACACAAAGCATTAACTGCTTTTCGGCAGGTGATAAAGGCTTTCTCAGTGGACATTATGAGCACCTGTTATATGTGAGCCAGTGGGAAACAATAAACAGCTGATTAAAAACAACAATTTGATAGTTTAGATCATTTATCCAGAGAAATAGCTGTGCTAAATGTAATCATTTTCTAATCTGTTGGAGCATATATTCAATTGGAAACTCTACAAAGAGAAAATATTTAACGTTCAAACTGATAAACTTGTTTTTTGTAAATATACCCAACGAATTTGATGCATTCTGTTTTTATTTAGTGTTATGCAGCGTCACTCTTTTTGAATCAGTGTTATATGTGTTTAACATTGCACCAGGAGAGTGAGTCTGCGATCTGAGCGCCAAAGAATCTGATGTTAGTCACATTTCCACAGAGGCATTGTTGATGTAAACTGTTGGCTGAACAGTTTTGAACTTCCTAAAATCAAAAAGGATCTCCTTTGTTTTTCTGAACATTTAGCGTGAAGTCTTGTGTCCTAATTTTTGTCATTAATCAGCAGAATCGCCGTGATAATGACAAAGATCTGATGATACACAGTGTAGGGGGAAGCACTTTCGCCTCATAGTGAGGAGTTGTAGGTTAAAATCTGGCTTGTGGGTCCTCGGCTTCCTCCCACAGTCCAAAAACATGCAGCTTAGGTTTAGTTGGTGACTCTAAATTGTCCGTAGGAGTGAATGAGAGCATGAATGATTGTCTGTCTCTTTGTGTTAACCCTGTGACAGTTTGGAAACCTATCCGGGGTTAACATCGCCTATCGCCCAATGCCTGCTGGGATTGACAGATAATCAGTTAAGGAGAATGAATGAATGACTTGGTGGATCCTGATGTCAGAGTGCTGCCTTGGCAACCTGGCAGTAGCATAGATGAGTCATTGCTTTGTGAATAAAGCAATGCAAGATACATTTTGATTCCTTATAAACTCTGAATGACAGTTTTATAAATAACATACCTAGAATAGATGATGAAATCTAGTCTTTGATCAGTAGTGTGAGTAGGAAGTGCTGCTCCCGATGTCATCGGGTCATTGTCCCTTGCACAGTGACACACAGGCCTGTGTGGCTGCAGCCAGGTCACTGGCTAGTGTCATCCTGTGTATGATCTCACTGACACTGTGGGAACTGTCATATTGCTGCACTGGGATATTTATAGACATGTCTCACGATATGTGCGGCTCAGCTGACACAATTACACAAACCAGCTCCAGGTCTTTGCGGTGCATCTGTGCAGCATCAGGGGGATGAGTCTCCTATTAAAGCCATTGTCGTTAAATTTAATTATCTTCTCTTTATGCACTCCGTCAGTCAACTGGTTCCTGTGGGTGAGCTATGCACTCATGTGTAATTGGTTGGTTGGGTTGCACTCTGTGTATGTTTTAATTAAGATGTGCCTATTGAACACATGTGACTGCTTAAAATAGAATATTCAATGAACAGCATACATTGAAAGGGATTCTCTGTGTGGACATGAATGTAGGATATATAGGTTACAATGGCAAATGATTTATATCAGGGGAAGTAAGCATGAGGTATGTGCATTTCAATATTGTCATTTTATTTCTGTACCATACATTTGTGTGCCTGAATTAACTGGCTCAGTGCAGGACTCTGTGATTTTTGCATATGTTTCAGTACTGATACCTTAATGTTTTCCCCTGATACTGTACATGTAAACTTGCATTAAAATAAAAAGATGCAAAAATAAAGGAATTAATAATAACAATAAGGATGCAAATCATAAGCTAGCCAGTAGAGTAAATTATTGATGGCTCTCATGATGTCATCACCTGAAAGAAATGGTGATGAAAAAAATGATATGGCAATTAATATCATTACACACTAATTATTGATGTGCCTATTGATGCAGATAAACTGTGTGATGGCAGTTTTGGAAAACAAAAGCACAGCTTGAGTGGCAGCTTGATGCAGCAGCTCTTGCTCACTGTTCCCTTGCTTGGTTTGGTCTTTTTTAGGCTTTTAAAAATTTCCCATCAACTAATCGATGGTGCAATATATAATAAAGCCAATAGGTGGCAGCAAAGGCCAATTCACATTACATAATAGGCAACAGAAAGTTTAAGAATAGTTTTTCTTTCTTTCTTTCTTTCTTTCTTTCTTTCTTTCTTATTTCCTTCTTTCTTATTCCCTTCTTTCTTTCCTTGGCCCTGCGCTAAACTTGACAAGTAAATTATCAGCTAGACGGAAGTAAGAGGTTGCTTAGCAACTGGAAACATAACCGCTGATATAACAGCTTTGGTTTCAGGATTGTAAAACAACATACCTGAGTGTTGGTTTAACAGATTAACAGTACCTCATTGTTTATTCTGGTTATATGTCTCTTAAAATAATAATAATATACCTAAAATACTCTCGGATGAAAACTAAATTAATTTGTTTGTCTTTCTATAGATATACAGCTTGTTGATTCAGTCCGTAAATTGCCAACCAGCATGGCTTTCACCAACACTGTCTCCGACAGCAAATTACATCCCCCATTTACTGAAAATATGACTCCCTGGTGTTGAAAACCAATTTAAATTAGGCTTTTTGGTTTGCTGTCATGTTAGTTAATAATTGTATTTATTTTTTTCCTTTCCAGATTAACGCTGGTCACACAGACTGGGACCACCGTTTATGCTCCTTGAGGTCTTTTGCCACACAGGTCAGTGTCTCTGTCAGTAGACTGTCTCCCATTTAAGTTAAGTAGTGGCCACCAGTGTCCCCAGCCTTTACTGTAATTGAGAGAAGGATCAGATTACAAACACTGCCTCAACTACTCTATTCATTATTAATCGCCCCACTCCCCCACCAGTCATTCATATCTCCAGTCTGTATAACTGCATGTGAGTGCTGCCCTCTGGTGACAGAAACACAGTACTGCTGCTGCACCAAGCAGGCTTTTACATTTACACGTTGCTGGCATGTAAATAAAGGCCCAACAAACCACTGAAGTTTTTTCTGTTAAACTAAGGAGAATTTGTTTTGGTAGAAAGGTTGTTGTCATTTCTAGTCAAATCAGTATTCTTTACAAACCACATTGTCCTCAAGGGACTTTACACTTTGTGCAGCATATGACCCCATCTGTCCTTAGCCACATGATTTTGATAC
>CAFUXE010000229.1:377745-389700 GCA_903364295.1 Serranus cabrilla | reverse complement strand
ATGAGGCTTTTTGGTTTGCTGTCATGTTAGTTAATAATTGTATTTATTTTTCCTTTCAGGATTAACGCTGGTCACACAGACTGGGACCACCGTTTATGCTCCTTGAGGTCTTTTGCCACACAGGTCAGTGTCTCTGTCAGTAGACTGTCTCCCATCTAAGTTAAGTAGTGGCCAGCAGTGTCCCCAGCCTTTACTGTAATTGAGAGAAGGATCAGGTTACAAACACTGCCTCAACTACTCTATTCATTATTAATCGCCCCACTCCCCCAACAGTCATTCATATCTCCAGTCTGTATTACTGCATGTGACTGCTGCCCTCTGGTGACAGAAACACAGTACTGCTGCTGCAGCAAGCAGGCTTTTACATTTAATTGTTTCTGGCATGTAAATAAAGGCCCAACAAACCACTGAAGTTTTTTCTGTTAAACTAAGGAGAATTTGTTTTAGTACAAAGGTTGTTGTCATTTCTAGTCAAATCAGTATTCTTTACAAACCACATTGTCCTCAAGGGACTTTACACTTTGTGCAGCATATGACCCCATCTGTCCTTAGCCACATGATTTTGATACAGAACGCACAAGCATGCAATAGATTCTGGTTGTACTGAATAGCCAAATTACACTACAGACAATTAAATGATTATATGTTGATTAAACATAGAAAATTATACGTAGAATGTAACATATACTCTTATCTAAAAAATGTGAAGTAGTAGTCTGCTAAATGACATTGTAGAAATGTAGTATTGTAAATAAGGACGTTAATCTAAAAATGAAATACAGAGCAAAAAGGGCAGCAGTATTTTTGGTTTGTAGCTCAGATTGGACTGAAATGATTCATAGTGTGTTTACTCTGTCTTTAAAGAGAGAGAGAGAGAGAGAGAGAGAGAGAGATGGGCACACAGCTGTGCTTGTGGGACAAACAAACAGAAGGTTATTGAGATGCAGTGGCCTTTTGAAAGGGTCAAAGATATGTTTTAATTTTGGATTGAAAGGCCTCAACAGAATCCGACTGTGTGATGTCATAGGGAGGTTATTCCAGAGGAAGGGGACACAATAGGAACAGGTCCTGTGGGGACAGACGGGAGACGGTATTCCTCATGTCCTGATGGTTCCTGAGGACATGTGTCCTATTTTAGCAGTCCTACTACCCAGGAGATGATAGCATGTGGTCATTTATAGAGCAGAGAGGATCATAAAAATAATTACCATTGTTTGCTTTATGGGAAATGTATGCTCCTGAATTGCTGATCTTAAATCTTCTAATGGACAACATCTATTTATTTGGTTTACTGTTGCTTTGAAACATTTCTGTATCGCTGCTTGTTTCTAATTCTATACCATAGAATCTATGCTTTTACTCGGGTTCAGTGCTGGAGACATAGCATGGAAGCTGCTTTAGAAAACATGGAGGCTTTATTCAATGAATGTTTACTGACATCTAGAGTAATTATTAATCGTTAGAGACCCACCATTGACCCATAGACACATAGAAGTGATGTAAAAGCTGAAAACCTGAAGATTATTTTAAGATGCAAGTCGTTCTAGTCATGAATCTGTAATCAACAATTTGTTTAAGGTTTGGCACCTATTCAGATTCACATGCTCAATTAGGTCTCGCAAGTTGTTGCAGTATATTTTGAGTTGATACCATAAATTTGGTGCTAAATGTAACCTTTATTTATCTATTTTTTTTTTTTACCTTTGATAGATATGGTCAAAGAACCCTTCAGAATAACACATTAAGAAACTAAGACCTTGGGGAGAACTTTAGAAATATATCCATGCTGTGATTTGGGATTAAACACGAGGTCACAACAGGTCACTTTATACAGTTAGGTCAAGTTGGGCTCAGTTGGGCTTATTAAATCTACAAGAATCTTAGCTCTGCTAAACAATGTATGCAATGGAAGCCATTTTTAATTCAGATAACTTGAGGTCAGAGGTCAAGAGACCTCTTTGAAAATGGGCATGGTGGGTTTTTCACTTGCCGAGGGTTTGCCTAACTTTGGAGCATCATTGACTTTGTCTCACTGTAACACACACTGAAGTAACTCTTCAGTGTTCTGTGATAGTACATATCATCCACCTGATGGCAGTATTCAGCAGTCTATTCTCCCTGTTTCCCAGGTTTAACTTGCCCCTCCATCATAGTTCTCTGCCTACTGCCACTGCTCTACATGTTTGGACATATCACTGACTTTGATATATCATCTGAAAACCTCTTTCTCCGTCTTTATCTGGTCACACAATTGAAGAACAGTGAATAAGCAACTTTTAGTTGTGCATCTGTTTCTTTTTGTAGTTCATGATTTCATGTGTAAAATACAAATACAACTCTATAACAAGGTGTACTGTTATGTAGATGTGGTAATGTGACACAATCGCTTCTTCATGCAGGTGATATTCTGCACATGCTGGTATAAGAGTACAACACAATAGAGCTTTTTCATAGAGGGAATAATGTGGGAGGTTGGGTGTGGTAGTATAGTCCAGCAAGCATCATATCAATATGGGCTAATTTAGTAGAACAAAATGTGATGTTATTGGAAAAAGGCTCATCACTTAACAACATGGTAGAAACAGGAAAAATGATTAATTCTTTAAGTTGCTTCTTAGAAACAGCTTTTGCAGAGAACAAGGTGTTGCTGAATTCATTTTGATTAAACGTGAGAGTGAAAAAGGGACCCTGATGATATGCAGGTGTTAAACAAAGGCTCTTTTGCCAATGTGCAGGTGTGTTGCTAATTGCCTGCAGGACATCAGCCTATTCTGCACAAATTGCAGAAACAGAAACCTGCTTTGTGTTAATGCGCTCCACACTGATACCACCTGTAGCTTGTATTTAATATCCAAAAATTAAAACGTCCAAACACCTTCATTTTCATTGTCATGAAAATCACATAACAGTGTTTGTGCTCGGTGCAACTTGAGCTTTTGAGTGCTAGGGTGTGTGTTTATACGTGTAGAAGGAGGTTTACACATTTACTGCATTATTGTTGCACCCAAGGGAGCTCCCAGGCCTCTTCAGGCATGTTCTCCATCCTGTTTCAAAAGCATCTGCTCATATATGGGCATCTTCCTTCCTTCTGCTCGGTTACACGACGTCCGTTTCCTGAACACCCCTACCACCCCCCCATCACACACACAAATACACACTCCTACTCATGTTGGTTAGCTGTGAGCAGAGGCGGGAGTGGCTCTTCCCTGTGCAGGAAGTAATGTGGTTAATACTCATTTGATCACCAGTTCTGATGACTTGCATCCATGACCAGCAAGCCAGCTGGTTGTGTACTGACTGATGGAAATAACTCATAAGTCTGCACATGATTGTTTCCCTCATGTCGCACATGTCCTGCTTCCATGCTCTCATGGAAGTGGGGAAAAAAAGTCTGTTTGATCTGTAAGAAACAACCAAATACTTTAAAGTCCTTTTGTTCTCATGAGCGATTTCCTTGGCAGCTTTCCTCAGTTCTCAGGAACTGCAGTGTAGCCTTTGTTGCTTGTAAAAATAAATCTTAAACATCCAGAGATTTACATTCTTTAAGTTATTTATGTACGTGCACCTCTAATTCGAGCAATTCAAACAGGGATCGGTGTGTGCTGGGTGGCTTCAAATGCCCTGGATGCATGCAGATACCACTTGAGATTATCTGGCCTATCTGCACAGCTATAATGTAGACACATGTTAGCTTTGAAGTAGGACAAACAGCCTCATCAAGTTTTTTTGCCACGGGGCAAGGAAAGTATAATTCACAAGCAGCTGGGGCTCCATCAGCCACCAGAATCTACTTTCTTTCCCATTCCCCAAGAAAAACATCTACAATGTAAACCATATGATTTAGATTAATACACAAAATATATAGTATTATGTAGCTTACAAACATTTCCCGTGTGAAGAAAATAAAACGTTCACCCCAGCCATCATTGTGCCCACACAAAACCATTAGCGTGAATGAATTATTACTGCAGTCTCACATGTGTAATTACCATGCCCCCCTCCTTGTTGCCTCCTTGTGACATATTATCAGCCCACTCAACAACTAGGTCACTGCAGATCCTGTTTCCATGCATAGAATTTTCACACAACTGTCTGCCAGGTGCTGACTTCACCTTTGTCTGTGGTAGCGTTATGTCTTTAGGGATGGCAATGTCATCTATTAGGTTCATTGCTTTGGTCTGGACCAGGCCTGGAATTTCGTCATTTTAGGGGCAAGGCCACTTGGCCTTTTGTGTTGTCATTTTTTTGAGGGCACCAAGGCCATAAAATAAGACAGTGATTTGAAGTCCACATCCATAATGAATATTTAATTTAAGGACTAATGACGCTTCTGAGGAAGATAATAGTCGAAACTGTCAAGTAGGTAAAGAAACATCTCCTGTACTTTTTTGTCTGAAGAAAGGAAACTATTGAACATATCTAAAAAGGATACAAAATGAACCATATCAATCTGATTGTTGCTTGTGATTTGTCTGGGTTTTTTATTATTTATTTTTATAGTTGTCTATTTTTTAACCTGTCTGCAAGCCAAGTTTCCCTTAGGGGGCAATAAAAGCAACTGAACTGAACTGCAGTACACAGGAAATGATGAAGTCCATCATTCACTTCAAAAACTGTAAAACTTATTAAACCAATTCCCACCCACAATTTTTTGCTCAATTGACACCAAATGTGTAAGAGCATCTTCAGACTGTCTTCAAAAAACTACTACACAGATTTTTGAAAATAAGAAACAACCGCTGTCATGAAACCAAATTTTCGTGCAAAATTTTTCTTTCCATGCAATCGAGGCTCCTGCAGCCGGCAAAGTGTCAATACGCGAACCGCTCCAAAAACAAAAGTGAAAGTTAAATATTGCGCTAATTAGCAAATGCTAGCATGCATGCATGTCTGCTAAACATCTGCACATTTGCATGGACATTGTGAGCCTGTTAGCACAACCTCACATAGCAGCTACTGTATCGTGGCTGTAGAATGTATATCTTGTTTCAGTTCCTATTTGTTATTCTACATGCTGATGCATACATGCTCTTTAAGTGCAAAGTGCTTCTGTATAGCAACAGTATGTCTGCTGCTGTCCGCTCTGCTGATGGCCGCAGGGTCTTGACAATAAACACAGCTTGCTTTATCTGCCGCTGTGTCCACTTTAAGAAGCTCCTGTGCCACGTGTCTGCCAGACAAGAATTCCAGCCACCCTGATCTGTGCAGTAGGAGCCGTCCAGGGAATGTCGGCTTCCAGTTAACAAACATAAGGGTCTGGCAGTTAAGAGAGGAAGACCACGCAGCAGTCGGGATGTCACCCTGCCCAGAAAATCTGCACGGCCACTGGGTGCATGCCTGGGATTCTTTTCTACAAGCTGCTCTTTCCTGCTTTGATTTTTTCACTAAAACATTTTCCTTTACCAGACAGTGGCAAAGGAAATATTTTCCAGTCCAGAAATAAGTTGCTTTTAATTGCATTGCCTTGCGAGTATACACTTGGTGGTCTGTGCCGCTGTAAGAATGCGCCTTTGATTGATGTTCATTAGGGGCGAAACAGGGTGGTATGCTGCTCGGCATTGCAGCCGCGTTCCATTGGAGTTACACTGTTCTGAAAACAAACCGCTGCAACCGGCCCGCACATACTTTCCCTGTGAGATCCTGGTAGCTGTTTTGAATGAATACAGCATTATAATGATCCAAAATGCACAACTAAAAATGGCTCAGTCATAATTTGAACTCTCTGTACCAGACTTGAATATGATATCATGTAGGTCATTGACTGAGGTAATGCAATTTGGTTTGTGAAAATGAGGTCTTCAATTTGGATAATAAGCAGGTTAGCATTGCATTAAACTATACATGTTGGCCCTTTGAAGGAGCAAACTTTGAGTGAAAGTAGATCTTTGTGACCTCATGACGGCACAAATGCTCACTCATGTAAATGATTTACTGCAACGTGATAATGTGTATTCAAAAGTGTTCTGTTTAACTTTCATTGTCAAACCCTGTTCTGGTTGTTCTGTCAAAAGAAAGCTCTTGAGATTTATGTGTATACCATGACACAGGTCAGAAAACGTGGCTCTTGAGAAACAGACAGAGACCAGTGGAGATTAAAGTTGCGAAGTCCTGAAAGAAATCTTGTGACTGAATTTCATGGATTTAATTGGTGTACATGCAGAAATGAATACACTTGCAGCATTTCTTCCTTGCAAATGTATGTTTGTGTTCCTTTTTTCATGTCAATGTCACATGTTGCCACTCGTGCTACTGCACATCCTGCATGCATGAGCTAAACATGTGCCTTTGTGCACGAGTGTCTGCACTAGAAAGGACAGCTTTTGTACCACAGTGTCACACCCTGTTAGTGGTGGTATCAGTGTCCTCAGTGGCCTCTGCTGAACATGAGTGCCCCAGGAAAGTCAGATTCTCAATCTGGTTGTCTTATTTTTTTTTCCCATCATGGTGTCGTCCTTTTGTTTCTTGGACTACGGTTTTGAATCCTCAAGTTTGGCATTTTGACTGTCATTATGTCATCAGCTAACACTAGCACCAACTACCTTGGTCAGCAAGGTTTATCCATCCTTCAAAATGAAAAGACGACCAAAATGTCAACCTTGATCTTGAATGTATTTTACTCTAAATGTGACCATAATTGAAGGCACCTCATCTTTGGCTTCACTTTTTAGACTGGGAGGTTGATGCTTTTGCCGTTTTCCTTTTAGGATGCAATAGGCAGCTGTTTTCAGCAAAAAAAAAAAGTTTTACTTCCTGCTCAGTACTCCAGATAAAGTTAGCAACAAAGTTTTTAAGAGTTTAAGATCCAGATATTCCCTTAGGATAAGGTGGAGACCAAATTCAGATTTAAAAGAAAGTGATTATCGGACTCCATAACTGCCCCAGGTGTAAATAAGCAACTCAATAGCAATGTTTTTGTATCTTGTTTGCCCACAAATTGCATAGAAAAATCATGTATTGTAGGTTTACTGCATTACAAATAAAAGACCCGTATTTAAAATGTTCTTTCAACAAAAGCACATTGGCCTGTAAAGAGAGAGAGACAGGCATGACAAAAGCATTTGCAGGTCTGTTATTTAGAAATATTGAGCCTTCATCAACACATTTTTGAACATGTTTTATTTGGAATAGTTGAATGTGCCTCTCCAGTGAAACTAAATCCACATTGATGTCCCTAAATAAAGTTCAGACCAGCCATTGTGAAATGCATGCATTTTACAAACAGCATGAAACAGCATGAAACAAATTATTGCATTCAGCAGAATACATGAAACCTTCCCCTGTGCATGCTTTCAAAATGTGAACTTTGTCTGCAGTGACCCTTGTGCAGAGCTGGGTGAGGTAGATGCTTGGGATTCTTTCTCAGTTAATAATACCTGTCTTGTTGCCCTGCATCTCATTGTATGCAAACTCTCTCGTAATAAGGTGTAGGTCCAAAGGACAGATTACTAATGCGTCAGGACTGCAGGTTTATAATCAGGTGGCTTCCTGACAGGGAGACGTCATCATGAGACAAAAGCTGCAGGCATTTGTGGAGCCTCCCTAAAGGGAAACTTTGGACATGGTGTCCACCCTCTCCTGTGCCTCCCCCATGGCTGCTTATTATGTGCAGTTTAGTGCTCACTCAGCTCTGGGGTGCTCCAAAGTTCACAGGAAGGAGAAGAAGAAGTGGGGGTGGGGGGCGCCATTCCTGTTACTGAGGTCAGAAGGCTGTGTTTTTTTTCCCAGCCCTCCCCTTATTCTGCTTCTCACTCTGTCTTTTGTTCATCATGATAAGCAGTCAGGTGGCAGCAGTGAAAAAGCTCCCATATCACTTACCACCACCTTCCCTCAGTGCTGCGCCTGTGCAGATTAGCCATTTAACACATTCCCGCAACTTTCATTTCCCATCTATTCAGTCTCTTACTCTGTTGATGCAGTAATTGCATGCTTCAGCCGATCTGTCATGCAACCTTTTACAGCTGTAAATACTTGACTGATTTGATGGATTCATCAATCCTTTTATCCACAAGCCAAATGTTGGATGGTTTATATCTTTCCATTTGAAGGTGTAATATGTGTGATAAAGCAATACTTTTAGATAAAGCATTTTTAAAAAAAGGTGACAGTTTTGACATTATGTATAGTGTTGCAGAGATATTTTCTGAAATTAGCATGATAACCAGCTAGCACCGGCCTGTCATACCACTGTAGTATCCAGTGTCCTAGATGCGGCTGCACCACTAGCTGTACAGCAGGATGACATGAGACTGCAGAGTACAAACTACCTTAAAGATAACTGCATTATTGTGATATTGGAAACAAGGCTGTATGGAAACACCCCCAATTTAGCTTAGCTGTGGAGCTAAGAGGCTGTGCTGTCATACAGTTCAAACCACACATCTGCCTTTGCATTGCATCAATCTGTGCCTCCTCTCTGCCCGGCTGTTGGTCTCTGTGCACTCTGCTGAGCAGGTTACCTGTACCATAATGGAGCTAGGCTCTCTTAGGACCCATCCTTTGCAACATTAGATCAGGTGTAGGCCTGAAACCTAGTGCTGACACAGATTTATTTGATGACATTGGAGTTTGCTATTTATTTAACTGTGCACAATCTTGATGAGTGCCATTGTAGCATTCCAAGTAATCATGTGTTACTTGATCCAGGTGAAATTACAAATTACATTGACATTTGGCCTGTTTTGACCTTTAGTCTATGCATTGTAAATTGCATGCATGACATCCATAATTGTAAAACCTTTGCAATATCTCTGCATGAAAAGTCATATTTGACCTCTGCAGCTGTTTATCTATTAAAATTAAGTCTACAGAATGGTACTTGTGACTGCTGATCAAACCTTCCCTTGAGAAACAATAGATAAAATCATTTGCACAGAGAAACCATAGCCAAGTGTGCAAGCGCAAAGTTAGGAATGTGAGTGTGGGGAAGTGGGGAAAAGGTGAGAGGACCCGGTGTTAGTAACCTTGGAGGAATGGCATCAGCTTTATGTGTAACTGTAAAGCTGGGGAGGAAGAGTTGCTGGTGTTTATACTGAAGCAGTGAGCCGTGTCAGAAAAAAAGCCTGTTGGCCTCTTGGATTGACATGTCATTCAGTTCTCCATACCCTTCACACAGCACTGCTTACATCCCATATTACAGGTTTTGAAGCTTAACGTGAAGCAGGCAGAAGTATGCACAGTGTGTGTTGCAGTTGAATCCTGCTTCTGCAGCCTGTTTTGTAAATAAAAGGGCTGATTTTCATGCACAGAGCAGACTTTGTTTTGTAAAATGAACCAATTTCTGTTATTTATATGAATGACAGGGTGGTGCATTTAGTTTGAGTGTAAATGCTGGATTATTGTAACAATGAGAGCTGTGACTTGATTGTTTGGTGCCATGTGAGAGCGGCAGGCTAAAGGTGGTGTGAGAATGAGGGGCTGTGGGTTTACTGAATTCCTATCCTGTGAGTAGAGCATTGGTTTCTGTCTAGACAAAGCTCAGTTGTCGGGGAGACCCGTGCAGATCCAGGACTGCCCCGGGCTCCAGGAAGTATTGGTGGGAGAGAGTGGGCTCTTTTTTTCCTCCTGCTCACTTTTCCCTCCTTCTGGGATTCCAGCGAATGCAGTCAACTGCTGAGACCGGGGTTTTTTTTTGTTGTTTGTGGTGGGAGTTTTTCTCCCATGATAGGGTGGAGACAGCTTGGTGAATTTGTGCAGAGATATCAACGGCATAAAAATCTCTCCCACTCAGCAGGAAATAGCGGCCTGACCCACCTTGCACACAAAGCATTCACAGATGCACACAATGCAACTCACTCACGTAGCAGATGAAACAAGCATCCATCAAATTTGCGACTTTTCACCTTGACAGTAAACCACAAAAGCAGTTCTTGAGCTCTCTGCTCATGGAGCCACTCTGTGTGACTCTATTGTCTTTGAGTGACGGTGTGCAGCAAGATAAGGCAGAAGACAGGCTGCGTGACGGCTCACACAGTGCTGGATCAAGGAGCAGACGGGGCTGACTAAGGGTTCATTAACCGTTACACTCAGCTGTGCCCTGAGGCCTCTTTCTTGGAGCCGCGCGCGTTGTTCCACTGCAGAGACAGTTTCTCGTCTTTTGAGGATTGGTAGTGATGACAGCGAGTTCTAAGGTGTTTCCAATATCTCAGCGAAGATCATTCAGTCTGGAAAAAGACAGAAATAACACCGCAGACCCTCTGTTCCAAGGCTCAGTCCTCTATTTGCAGTATTTTGGGACATTGGGTCTAGAGTCTAGACAGAGCAAAATAGTTCACCCATACAGGATGCGGGACATTGTGCATGCCAACTTCCATTTGAAATCAGACAAAGTTAGTTTAGTTTGGGCCTATTGTGATTGATTTAGAACCATTCTTTTTTAGTTTTCCATTGACAGAAGTTGTACCTGGTACCAACAAAGCTAAGCTGATACTACAAGGTGGGGTTAAACATTGCTTGGTCAGTTAGAATAGTCAACAGAATTGTCACTTGTGTGACTTCAAGATGCTAGCTAAGAATCCTGCATACATTGACGCTGGAAGCAGAATGTGAAATTGAGAAAATTGTGTTGAGTTGAGCAGAGACGTACAATATAGGATGGCTATTGCTGTACAGTTTTTATTAAAGGATGGAGTAGAAAGGGCCTTCAGACTTTGAAAAGATATTTTTGGACAAGGTGGTGTGCCTGTGTTCCAAACCCTATACAATATAATCATTTGTTTGGTCTTACAAATTAGAAGTAAGGTATTCCCCAACCTCTGCATTTAGCCCGGGGAGCACCTTGCTCAAGGGCACCTCAACGTTTGACCTGAATTACTCTCAATTTCTTTCACACGTATGTCAGAATATAAAGAATGAGCCCAACACATGGTTGCAAGACTTATCATCCTTTAAATGTATTTCAGCTGGTAAAAGTGTTGTCAGATAGCTTTCTTTCATCATTAAATGATCCACTATAAATTAATTCATAGATTGTACTCAAAGGGAAATGAAAATGGAAAGCTGGGAACATATATACATCTGGTACTGAGACATCCGAAGGTCATAAACCATTACAGCTAATACTGGTTTGATTACATTTTTTATCTGATGATTGTGCTGATAAGAGACATGGAATCACCAAAGGTTATCCTGAGGGGACAATTCGTCTTTGTAATACATTCCATAATTGTTGAGATACTTCAAAGTGTCCTGCATGCAACAGGTTTGCACGATAACCCACATTCATCTGCATAACAGCGCTTCTTTATTAATAAAAGCAGCTGGTGGCTCATTGCGTTGCATCTGTCTTTCCAGATTTAAACTCCAGACATGGCGGAGCATTTCCTTTGTGTCAGCTTTTCACATCTCCTCTTTGTGTGTCAAATCAAAGAAATATCCACAGTTTTTTTGGAAAACAATCAAAGCAGAATAGGGAATAAACTCTGAGCACATGCACGATTATGTGTAGTAGTAGAGTGTAGCACCTGGTTCAGGACTTTATAGCTGCTTGTCTTGAAATGACTTCAAAGAAAGCCCCGTAATCCGTGGATGTTGTTCAGTATAGCTCTCTGCAGGGTGTGTGTGAACATTGATGAACTTATTTCTCAGGAAATCAGACGCACGTTACTCAAAGCTTTGAACTTTTGAAACGGCTGCGATTGTGCAGGTTGTGCCACACACACAGACAGACACACACACACACACACCAAAAACCTGTTTTTCCGAACATGGGGCCCAGGTGGGAAGAAAGAACAGGATGACAGAAACTGGAGAGAGAATCTGTTGTCCTACAGTTGACCTCACCCTAGGCAAAGGTTGCATGCCGCTGCAGAGTGCAGGGGAAAGGTGTACAGTGGAGTGTGGAGCCCAGAGAGAAACTCACAGCCGGTGACTCAATGGCTTGGAACCTTGTCTCCGGTTTTACTCGACAGTGCAAACACCAACGCCTTCGGTGTTTCTTTTCATGCCGGCTGACTTCAC